>BGPR01017895.1:0-31737 GCA_013235015.1 Araneus ventricosus | reverse complement strand
AGAAAAGAAATATGATATGTTAAAATATATTAATTATATAAAATGAATATTTAAAGAACAAATGCTATGGTAATAAATTCTTTCTAAAGCATTTACTACAAGGTAACAAAGTAATCTTCGACGACTTTTAAGAAAAACACTAGATCACCAAATGTAATTATTTTTTTTTAAATTAGTTAATTAATTAATTCGATTTAAAACTAAGTACTTTATGTGTACATTAGAGAAAGCATATATTTACTCATTATAAGTAATAAGTAAATGCTTTTATAATTTAATTCAAGGTATATGGTTTCTAATATATACATAAGCGTATATAGGCGTCATATGGTAACTTGCTTTAAGAAAAAAAAGAGTCAGCAGAAAAGCTGGTAATTCTGTAATCTAAGAATAACTGTTTTGCAGAGAGAGAAAGTAAGGGTGATCTCGTCTGGGAAGAAAACATTACCATTTACTGTGGTGTAAATGCTAGTAACTAGATGGAGTGTAAACACGTGGAAAGTGGACCGGAAACAAATCGGATCACTCATTGGTGACTTCTATACAGTAACAATTGTTTATGATAATAATTGTGTTCATTACATTTACAGGATTTCTGATCTTATGGGGAATTCTTTACTCTCAATAAGTCCATTTAATGGGCGTACACTATATATTAATATTTGTGTCATATTATCAGACTCAATAGACCTCTTTTCAACCACTTTCATCAAATAAAACAAAATAATTTTAAGGGGACATTGACCCTTAAAACCTTGAAAAATTGGCAGAAACTGTCAAATTCGATACATTATATCTCTGAAGCAATGCAATTCCCGAACTCACTTTTTCTAAAATATTTGTTCTTTCTCTAGTTCACATTTTCAAACCTTTATATTATGTATATTTAGAGAGTAATAAGTATGAATTTAATTTTAGAGAAAATGAGATGATCACTGCGCGCATTACCGATTAAAATATTGGTCTAAACAAAATATTTTGGGCTATTTAAGTACTCAAACAGTCTGTTTCAGAAACTGAACTTCAATTTATTAGCATTTAAGTTTAATTTATATTTTATATCAATTTAAAATAAAATGTTAAGATAGATTAAAATTTTAATTTTCTAACCTCCCCAAAAACAATTCTTTGGAGAAAATATGTACAAAAAAAATGTGGTTCAATTTGTAGAACATAGCAAATACATGATAGTGAAAGAAAGTTTTATGAAAAAATATTCAATAGCTTAGAGATATTATTGCAATATAAAAAAACACATTTTGAGATCGCGCTTTAAAGATATGGCCATTTCAGTGTTTGCGTTGAACAGCTGATATATTTTTCTTCATAACTTCCATACTTACGGGAGATTTTTTAACGCGGATTGTTTTAAAGTGTTCAGAAAGGGCAGGGAATAATATATATGTTTTTCGTAAAATCAAAAATTTTCGCGGTTAACGTTCGTATGTTCCTTATTATGTATCTGCTGAATACAGAAATAAAGTTGATAACACAATAATAAATACATCCAGTCTATTATACGATTTATTGTTCTGGGTTTATTGGAACAGTTCCAATGAAACCAATAAGTTTAAGCACAGTGGTCGGCAAATAGTTCAACCCTTGAGTGCGGCTCTGTCACGAATGGATTTCGACGCACGATTATTATAATATCTGGTTTTTTTAATGTTTGTTGTAGCTAGTTAAACCGGCTTCTAAAACATGCTTGCAGAAAAGAATTTGGCTCTCAAAAGACATCTTCATCGTTGTACTCTGGCTCTTTTGACAAATTGAGTTTGCCCACCTCGTTTAGCACAATCAAACACAGTGCAAAAAAATTCCTTTCCAGCAAAGCCGTATCACAATTTTTGCACCATTCTAGGAGGGCGGATCCGGGATTTAGGAGCTGAGGTCATGAAAATTCTGTATCGTCGTGACGAATAGTCCAACCCTCATGGCTTATTTAAACCAAAACATTTTAACTTTACAGACTTTTACTCACCTGACATAAGAGATCATAATGACACTGTAATTCTTTCATTAATTTAATCAATTACTTAATGGAACTACTTATTGATAAATATCATTCTTCAATCGCGTCAACGCTACAGAAAAGTAGCAAAAGTTTCGCAGCTTATCAAGCCAGAAAGCAATGTTGTGATACGTATTTTATAGTTTTTATTCTTTTCTCATATACGGTATGACAAAGAGAAGAAATAGTAATCGATCAAAAAATTCGAGACATCAGTTTGGCGTGAATCTCCACATTTTAGCTTCCGAGTCGAAACACAATTTTGGGATTATGATCTGTCCTGCAGTATCTGTAGACCGATAACTCGAAAACTATTAGAGATAGAAATGAAATTTGATATACTAAACTTGGAAACATAATTTGTAAGTTTTCACAACGTTTTGGATAGACAAAATCCGTCACAGGAAGTCTATCTGTCTGTATGTTCGGGTACCTGACGCATATAACTAACAAACTTGAATAGCCAGATGGATAAAATTTGGACCAGAGATTTTAGTTTCATCTCGATGGATGTATGCGAATATAAAATTTTAGGCATGATCCGTCAGCAGGCTGAGCTGATCTGTCGGTCTGTACTTAATGCATCCTATTTCTACTCCCATGCATGCATAATGCCTGATACAAAGAAGGAACTCAAACGAGCAGTTTGCAAAACAAATATTGAATTATGGGGTTTGAGAGAGGAAGTAAACATTTAGGGCGTCTCGTTTTGCCGTATTTAGAAAGCAATCTCTGACTTGGCATGACTATTCAAACCAAGCTGGAACTCGCATTGCTAGAGTTAGATAAAAAAATAAATATTGCAAGTTTTACATACTCCTTTGGATCTTTGACATGATGAGTTCTTCCTCAATATTTTTGCTCACTATGATCAACAATGAAAACCTTTATTAGTCATTTGCAATCTAGATTACAGTTGGTTTCATGACTTTTATCAACTGGGCCAAGGAGTACAAATGTTTGAAAAGTATACGAGTGAAGGGAGGCTACTTCACCTGGATTCAAAAGGAGAAATTAAGAACAAACAGATTGTAATGATTTAAATAAAATCAGAATTGGCTTATATCTGGAGGGGCTGCAGCCCATGGACCCATTTATACCATTTTATTATCATAAACTGTGTCTCAAGAATACTCATGCTTGCTAAGAGCATTCACTGTACATAAAGGTGCAGATAATTCATTTTATTACTCAATTTCAAATAAAATAACTTTATACAAAATTTCGTTATCGCTCAATTCTAAACAAATTTGGATTTATTTCTGGCATTCTCTTATTATTCTCCTTCTATTTTGATTGAACTTTTTTTATACTTAGAAAAAGGAATAATACAAAGCATAAAAAATAACTAGAATGATTAAAAGTAGGCTCTCCCACATTTTTCAGTATCTCGAAAATCATCAGAATTTTCTAAGAGTGTTAGCATATCATTACTTACAAAATGCCTGCAACTTCCAAATGATGATTTTATTACTTTTAGCATGTGCACCAAAATCCCATTTTTTAAACAAATGTTACAGATTTGAGCTGTTCAGAAATGACAATCCATATGCTTGTCCATTAAACACCTCCCACAGAAGTCATTGAGCTTGTGTTTTTTTCCACTCACTTAAAATATCACGATGTTTCTCTCATTTTTTATCTACTTACAGAACAAAATCATGCGGCACAGAAGAGTCCGCTAACTAATGGCGCCCAAAAAAGAACCGGCAAATGTACACCAATTCCTCCCCTGCAATCAGAACGAATCAGTTAGGCAAAGATCCCGCTCAGAGCGTGCTTTGCATATTTAGCCAGACAACCTAATGACACTTTTGATGCAAAATAAAATACACAATGATTTGTTTGGGGATTTGCTTTTTTTCACCGCGTCCAGGAAAGGACGGCTCAGCTGCTCGAACTAACAATGCTGAAATTCAGTGTCGAAGCAAAACGTCTTTCTGGCGTTGTTTACGTCTGGGAGGAACGCAAAGGCTGAGAGGCCAATTCGTGCTGAAGTTTAGAGTAGCCGATGTCGTCAGATGAGTGTTCGACTGTGGAAGGGTGTACATATTTTCACGCGAGATTAGGGGCTGTGGGCGAGACGGTATGTTTTATTAGCCGACATTCAAGTACTTCTAGACATTTCAAAGAATTAAACGTCTGAGCAAAGGATCAGAGTCAGGAATTTTGTGATAATTATGCCGTATTTAGCGAGCCTTCATTTATATACGTCAAATAAGGAAAGAGGGAAGCATAGTAATTGGGTTTATTAAACTGACGGATTTCACGTTCTCTTATTTTTTACACTTTATCACATGAGAATACAAAGAGAAAGGTCAGGTGTCCATAAATTATCTTTACAACTTTAGATTTAATATCTTCAAAACTATATACTAGACAGTAACAAACTGATATTTCACATGGACTAGATACGTCGCATAAAGCAGAAAAGTTCACCTTAATAAAGTTCTTTTGCTTTCAGGTGACGACCAGATTTGACGAAAAATGTGGACGGCAGCGGGGAAAAGTTTGCAACTAGATATTAACTGAGTTCTAGAGACAATCCGATACCAATCGGACTCGTCTCATGAACAGGTTGCTAATACAGGATAGAGACCCCTCCTACCTTTCATTGATGAAACATGGCAGTGACGTTTACTAGGCATTACACGGAATAGGACTGGGCAGTGAAATTGTGTATAAGTGAATCTGAGACCCCTCTACCTTTCACTTAGATGACATGAGCGGTGACGTTTACTAGCGACTACACGGAATAGGACTGGGCAGTGAAATTGTGTATAAGGTGATTGAGACCCCTCCCTACCTTTCCACCTAGATGACATAAGCGGTGACGTTTACTAGGCGACATACACGGAATAGGACTGGCAGTGAAATTGTGTATAAGTGAATTGAGACCCCTCTCTACCTTTCACTTGTGACATGCGCAGTGACGTTTACTAGGCGACTACACGAAGAATAGGACTGGGCAGTGAAATTGTGTCAAGAGTATTAGACGCCCTCCTATCTTTCATACAAGATGACATGCGAATGACGTTTACTAGGCGACTATAATATATGTATGAAGATGTGATGTACGCGGCGAACCGGTACCAGTTAAGGTAATTGTTGTAATAGGTAAAGTGGTTATTTTATTTTTTCCCTGAAAACAGGGACATATTTAATTTATTTTTAATAGTCATACGTAATTCAAGAAAAACATATTTCTTCGTTTTAATTTATAATTAATCAGGAATAAACACTTGACATAATAAATAATTCACTTGAATCTTGCATTTTCTGAAGAACTACATTTCGCTGCAGTATGATTTGAAGGATTTAAAAAATAAATTGACCTAGTGAGCAGATTTTAAAATTAATTGAGTAATTAACGTTGCTATATAAGCTACGCTGTGTTTGCCTTCTAGCTCGTCCACAACTTATCCTCATAAGAAAAAAATGAAATAATACGGCGTTATATATTCAATAATTATTCATAAGAATTCATTATGATTAAATTATTGGCATTATTCGCAACTTTAAACATTTAAAACTTTTTTTTTTAATGGAAAATTTGAAGAGGAATTCAGAATATTTCTTTAAATTTTAACCAGAGACCTAATGATGTTTGAAACCTAAACCGCACTTAAAATTAGAGGCACCTTGCCGTAAATTAATTTCCATTTAAATTAAATGTAGTGTTGATTATCAAGATCTTAATCAATGTAAGATGTGTAAAATAATAGTTTTAAAGTATTTTCGCGTTTAATAAAGATAAATCTTTAATACCGAGGTATATTTAAATAATTTTATATTCCTTATAATATACATAAAGTGACCATTTATTTTCCCCTCAAAACGCGTCATTTTTTAATTTTTGTGTGATATTATGTGAATTCAAGAAAACACATATTTCTTCGGTTTTATTAATGAAAGATCAGGAATAATAATCTTGAAAAAATAATTCATGTGATCTTGGTTTTCGAAGAACACATTTTTGCTTCAGTATATTTGGTGGCAGATTTAAAAAGAATGAAATTCTTGGTAAGTTTCTTAAAACTAATTTTTGGTAATTGACGATGCTTTATAAATTTGGAGAGCTTTACGGCACAGTACTCTAGTTCGTCACAACTTATTCATAAAATGAATATATACTACAATTTATATATACGATATTATACACCAAGCTCGTATGATTTAGAATTATTGGCGTGAAGGTGTGCTGACGGAACTGCAACGACTCGATTAAAATATTCCCAGTGTTTCATTATGTCACTTCTGTGCAGTTGTAATGTGGTTAGAGACTATAGGAGTGCGGGAATAGGAGGCTTCTGACCAACTTTACATATGTATGACAAACATTACATATTGCTCCAGCTAATAACCGAACTACTAGACAAAGCCAACAGAGATTTTTTATTTTGGTGTCTTCTTTCGAGAATTTTTTATCAGTAAGGTTTATCTCTTTCTGAAAACAGGACATTTGGGACAACAGGACAGGCTACCAAAAGACGGGACTGTCCATTCCAAGAAATGGGACGTGGTCACATTATTAATATTGAGAACCACGAAATTAAGTGTTTTAAAGAAATATTTATAAATTTGTTTCTCCAGATTCTAAGCGAGGAAAAATGAAGAGGGCCATGCAGGTCCAGAAGTCAAATGGGTAAGGTGAAGAAAATAACGCGAAATAAATGTTAAGAGTAAAAATATATATACTCATGAACACAGAAGCTGTGGAAAGACAAACTGATCTTATGCGTATATTAACCTTAATATCGTAAAACTCTTGATTCGAATCAGACACCAGATTATATCCGTCTGCCGTTTTGAATCTAACTTTGATCCGTTTACCATGATTGATTCATTTAACTCCGCAGACAAGCTCAAAGTTGCGCTGAAATTATTTTCCACTTGAATAGTTTATTATCGCGATGGGCAATTGTTGGAATTTCATCATAAATTATTGCGACAGTATTTCCAGTGCAGTTTTTTATTTATTTGGACATTGGAACTAATATCTGGACAGTTTTTCTGGTTTGTTTACATACCTGTATTACGTATTTCAGTTGTAATACTAAGTCAATGCATCTTCAAGCGGAAGTCAACGCTAGAAACAGATATTCAATGCAGTTTTTTATTTGTTAGGACGTGGAATAATATCTATGGACGAGTTTTTCTGGTTTGTTTACACGTACCTGTAATACACGTATTTCCGGTGTAATGCTAAAGTCCATGCATCTTCAAAGCAGAGTCCCAACATACAAACAGATATTCAATGCAGTTTTATTTGTTAGGACGTAGACTAATATCTATGGACAGTTTTTGGTTTGTTTACATACTTATATAGCTACATATTTCCGGTGTAATGCTAAATGCATATCTTCAAAATGGAAGTCCAACATACAAACGAATAATGCAGTTTTTTTATTTGAGCTAGGACGTGGAACTAATATCTATGGACAGGATTTCTGGTTTGTTTACAGCCTGTAATACGTATTTCCGGTGTAATGCTAAGTCAATGCATCTTCAAAGCGGAAGTCCAACATACAAGCAGATATTCAATGCAGTTTTTATTTGTTAGGACGTGGAACTAATATCTATGGACAAGTTTTCTGGTTTTGTTTACATGCCTGTGGCTGTATTTCAAGTTGTAATGCTTAAGTCAATGGATCTTCAAGCGGAAGTCCAACATACAAGCAAAGATATTCGTAGTTTATTTGTTAGGACGTGGAACTAATATCTATGGACGAGTTTTCTGGTTTGTTTACATGCCTGTAATACGTATTTCCGGTGTAATGCTAAGTCAGTAAGTGCTAAAGCGGAAGTCAACATACAAGCAGATATTCAATGCAGTTTTTTTTTTTTTGTTGGGACGTGGAACTAATATCTATGGACGAGTTTTTGCTGGTTTTGTTTACATGCCTGTATGCATTTCCGGTGTAATGCTAAGTCAATGCATCTTCAAAGCGGAAGTCCAACATACAAGCAGATATTCAATGCAGTTTTTATTTGTTAGGACGTGGAACTAATATCTATGGACGAGTTTTCTGGTTTGTTTACATGCCTGTAATACGTATTTCCGGTGTAATGCTAAGTCAATGCATCTTTAAAGCGGAGTCCAGCATACAAGCAGAATATTCAATGCAGTTTTTTTATTTGGTAGGACATTGGAACTATTAACCTCTATGGACGAGTTTTCTGGTTTTGTTTGCATGCCTGTAGCCACGTATTTCGGTGTAATGCTAAGTCAGTAAATGCTTCAAGGCGGAGGTCAACATACAAGCAAGATGTCAATGCAGTTTTTTTATTTGTTGGGACGTGGAACTAGTATCCTATGGACGAGTTTTCTGGTTTGTTTACATGCCCACTTGTAATACGTATTTCCCGATTATGTCACTAAGTCAATGGATCTCTTCAAAGCGGAGAGTCCAACATACAAAGCAGATATTCAATGCAGTTTTTATTTGTTGGGACGTGGAGACTATGTCTATGGACGAGTTTTCTGGTGGTTTTGTTTACATTACCTGTAATGCAATATTTCCGGTGTAATGCTAAGTCAATGGATCTTCAAAAGCGGGAAGTCCAACATACAGAAAGCAGATATTCAAAGCAGTTTTATTTGTTAGGACATGGAACTAATATTTTATATATACATAACGCTAAGGTATGTAGCACAGAAAGAGAACAATTCTCTTTTGCGGTGCTTGGCAATCCAGTTGTTTACAAAAATAAAACCGGTAACCATGTTAGGCTTGCCTGCTACTGTATTCTTCCAGAATTAAAAGCAGTTTTCTCGATAAAAGTGGATTCACGACGTCGACTTCACAATATTTCTCACCACATATAAATAGAAACTTTGGATAAAATGATTTAAACTAGATCAGTTAGAAATGAAATAGGAGAGTAGGCAGACGGACAGAGAGAACGTTAAGATCAATCTCAAAATTATTAAAGTCGGCAAAGGTATATATCCTGTTAAATTCACAAATCGAGGTGAGCATCATGAAGCTAGCTACTATTGTGAATGTGTATGTGGGTTCTTTTCCGTTACACACTTTTGGCGCCTTTTTTTTTTTTCTTTTGGCGAATTTTTCTTGAGAAACGCCGAATCGCCAACGACTCGCTGCATTTTTTGGAGAAGCTGAAATATCATGAGCCATAATGCGCCAAAGTTAAACAGAAAATGCATGAATTATTGCATATAAAGGAATGCAGACTCTACGCGGGATCAGCTAGTATTATAAAGGAATAAGGTGCAAAATCAAAAATAAATCTAAAATGTTATTAAATTAATTCCAGTCGTTTTACTGTTAATTTAACAGTTAAGATTTATTTAAGCAGATGGGCGATTAGGTGACAGAGGAAACTCAAAAATAAAAGACTAATTAAGACGAACGGAAGAAAGTAACGAATGGAACCGCCTATCCTAGACCATTGGTTTATGCTGAATATCAAAGTGACCATACGTCTCATTCCAGCAGGACAGTCCCGTTCTTATTGTACAGCCCGTTGTCCACAAGCACAGCTTCAGGAAATAAATGTACATTTTTTCAGAAAGGCAACCCACAATAACATTCTAAAAAGAAGACATCAAAATCAAAAGAAATTCTACGGTATTGCCTAATAGTCGGCGATGACGGGCACATGCACAATACTTGCAATGCATATATCAGTTGGTCACAAGCCTCCTATCTCTCACTTAGTTCTAACTTCATGACACCGCATGAGTGACAGAATGAAACACTGGGAATATTGTTTGTTGGGTGGGACTGTTCTTCACTTTTCGGCAATGAAAAACTTAGAAATCCTTATGATCTTTTCGTATAATTATTGAATATATTCTGTTTACCGGAACTAATGCTTTTACGCAGAATGGTTTTTTTTTTTTCTTATAAAATAAAGTTTGAAACAGATAAACACAGTTGAAAGTAACGGTTACCAACAACGCTAATTACAAAATCAAATTTTAAAATCCTGCCAATAATTTCATTGTATTAAATCTACACCATAAAATATACAAACAAAAAATGTACAACCAATAACTTTGCTAGATCATAAATTATTTATTTTTCACGTTTTTTTATTCCTGTTCCTTTTCATTAATAAATAAAATTGAAGAAATATGTGTTTTCTTGAATTCACAGAATTGAACGCAGAATATTTAATCGAAAGTCGTTGGGTGGAACTGTTTCAAACTTTCACAATAATTTAAATCCTTGAACTTGCGTATAATTATTGTGAATATATAACCCATGTATTCTTTGTTTCATATAGACAAGTTATGGACGAGCTAGGAGGCACAGTTACAAGTCGCAGTTTATAAAGCAACGTTATTACCAAAAGTTAATTTAAGAAATCTTACCAAGAATTTCATTTTTTAAATCTACACCAAATATATATTGAAGCGAAATGTGTTCTTCAGAAAAATACAGAATCACATGAATTATTTTCCCCGTGTTTATTCCTGATCTTTCATTAGCAAAACTGAAGAAATATGTGTTTTGAATTCACATAATATCTGAAAAGAACAAAAAAATAACGTTTTGAGAGAAAAAAATAAATGGTCACTTGTAACTATCATAAGGAATAGAATTATTTAACTCTAAGCACTCGGTATTAAGATTTGTTCTTTATTAAACACGAAAAATACTTAAAACTATTATTTTACACGTCTTGACGATGATTAAGATCTTTGAATATGTACCATTTAAATTTAAATGGAATTAACTACGTCAAGCAGCCTCTATTTAGTGGCAAATTTCAAACATCATTAGTCTCGGTTGAAATTTAAAGAAACATTCTGGAATTCCTCTCTCTCACCAATTTTCATTAAAATTTTTTAATCTTAAAGTTCAGATTTTTCCCTTTTCCTTGTAACATTTAGTGAGCAGGAGGAAGTTTTCAAAGATTAAGTTTCCAATTACAAAGGAAAAAAAGTAATACCAACAATTTATTCTACTCTTCGAGATCCTATGTTTGAGTCTATAAAGTTGCTAATATTTTCCTTGCTATAATTTTATTTACAAAATTTATTTCGCGTCTTGTTACATACATAACACCCTGAATTCACGCATTTTCATTTATTTTAAAGGAAATAAATAACCTGAAGTAATGCAGGAGCGGGTGTTTAAAATATAGGCTTTTGAAGCGATTATGTTTATCTAACTACAGCCTGATAAATGGTTTACCAGTTTCCAACAACAAAGATATACAGAAAAACTTTTAGGTTGAGAAGATATGACAGAAAACATCCGAGATCTACCGTATCTCAGCACTTTCTAATAATAAATGAAAGTTTATGTTAAATTAAATTTATTCAACGTATTACTGAAAAAACAAGCGAGTGTATAAAATATAAATAGAAGGTGTGTGTTTCTGTAATCTTTTCGATTAAGTGATTCGAAAGAATATTAATATAATAAGAATGAAATACATTACATCTATCTGAAAATTTAATTTATATATATATTTATAGAAATGCAGATAAAATTATGTGTTGTTTTTTGGATATGAGGAGTAACCATTAAAATTTCATACACTGTAGACAAGAAATAAATGCAGCTATTGTAGCACAATTTCAGAAATATTCAGTTCAAACATAAATACGATGAACTTTTAATCATTTTGTAACTTTAAAAAATTTCTGAATTGGATGGTATGTTATAAATATTTTAAGCAAAATAAATTTACCAAACACACATAATTTTTATTGGGAGAATTATCTCACAAGTATGTATGTTTAAAATTAAATACGATTTAATCTAAAGAAACCTGTGGAAAGTTCTGTTTAAAATCCATTCAGATTTCTTGATCTGTCTGAATTGATGTATTCCTCTATTAGCTGAGGGAATTTCTACAAGTTCCAAAACTCGTCTTTCAGAAGGATAAAAGATAGTTTTCATCTTGGATTCTTCTTTCTATATACAGTAAAAGCGTTGCCTTACGTCTTTCAAGGGACTGTCATAGAAACGATGTATAAAATGAAAAGACGTATAATCGAATTTTTACTAAACAACTTTGATGATTACAAATTTAATACTACTAATGCAAATTCATTTAAAAGTATTGATTTTAAGATTTTTCAGAATAGTGCTAGAATGATACTACAAATAATATAAGCGACGTTTTATACGTCTTTCGAGGGATTGTCATAAAACGATAACCTAAATGAAAAGACGTATAATCGAATTTTTACTAAACAACTTTGATGATTACAAATTTAATACTACTAATGCAAATTCATTTAAAAGTATTGATTTTAAGATTTTTCAGAATAGTGCTAGAATGATACTAGATAGTATAAGCAGCGTTTATACATCTTTCGAGGACTGTCATAAAGTGACTCAACATAAATGAAAGACATTATAATCAGTTTGCTAAACAACTTTTGATGATTACCACAGAACTTAGTACTACTAATGCAAATTCATTTAAAAGTATTGATTTTAAACTTTTTTTCAGAATAGTGCTAGAATGATACTAGATAGTATAAGCAGCGTTTATACGTCTTTCAAGGGACTGTCATAAAACAATGTATAAATGAAAAGACGTATAATCGAATTTTTACTAAACAACTTTGATTATTACAAATTTAATACTACTAATGCAGATTCATTTAAAAAGTGATAGTAATTTTGAATTTTTTCAAGAATAGTGCTAGAGGGTGATACTAGATAATATAAAGCACCATTTATGCGTCATTCAAGGGGACTGTCATAAAACGACATTATATATATAAAGGACGTATAAATCAATTTTACTAAACAACTTTTGATGATTACAAATTTAATACTACTAATGCAAATTCATTTAAAAGTATTAATTTTAAGCTTTTTCAGAATAGTGCTAGAATGATACTACATAATATAAGCACCATTATACAAATCATTCAAAGGGGACTGTCGCCAAACAGACGTATATATAAAGGACGTATAATCAATTTTTTACTAAACAACTTTGATGATCACAAATTTAATTACTACCTGGCCTGGAATTCTCATTTTAAAGTATTAATTTTAAGCTTTTCAGAATAATTACTAGAATGATACTAGATAATATAAGCACCATTTATACGTCATTCAAAAGGGACTGTCATAAAACATTGTATATATAAGGACGTATAATCGGGTACACTAAAACAGCACGATGATTACAAATTTATTACTACTAATGCAATTCATTTAAAGTATTGATTTCAAAGCTTTTCAGAATGAACTTGCTAGAATGATACTAGATAATATAAGCACCGTTTATACGTCTTTCAAGGGACTGCTGTCATAAAACGACGTATAAATGAAAAGACAATATAATCCAATTTTTACTAAACACAACTTTGATGATACAAATTTAAATACTACTAATACAAATTCATTTAAAGTATTAATTTTTAAGCTTTTTTTTTTCAGAATAGTGCTAGAATGATACTAGATAATATAAGCACCATTTATACGTCATTCAAGGGACTGTCATAAAACGACTTGTAAGGACATAATCAATTTTTTACTAAACAACTTTGATGATTACAAATTTAATACTACTAATGCAAATTCATTTAAAAGTATTAATTTTAAGCTTTTTCAGAATAGTGCTAGAATGATACTAGATAGTATAAGCACCGTTTATACGTCTTTCAAGGGACTGTCACAAAACGACGTATAAATGAAAGAGACTTGTATAATCGAATTTTTTACTAAACAACTTTGATGATTACAAAATTTAATGCTAATGAAATTCATTTAAAAGTATTAATTTTAAACTTTTTTTTTAGAACGTGCTAGTATCATAATAGATAGTATTGAAACAATAATTAAATTTTAAAGATTAAACATTCATCGCAAAAGTGAGGAAAAAATTATACCTTTGTGCATATCTTGAGTGCTAATTATACATATCTCCTTACGATTTATGTGCATACAGAAGTAAGACGTTTAGTAAGAAAATCTTTAACTGCCGTATGACGCTCTAATTGTCTGTGAGTAATAGAGGTACATCATTACAGTCAAGGAATTAAGCTCATTGAATGCTTTTCATATTCTTTTGACAAAGGGAAATGGTTTAGAAGTTTTTTCTGCGCAGGAGTCCATTACGTCCTTGTCACAGTTCACATACTAGAAGGAGGGAGATTTTACATTTTAGATCGTGGAAAACGCCGTATAACTGAAGCTTTCAGGCGTTTAAACAAAGGGCTTTATCATTACAATGAATACACGAATGAATGGGGACTGTGATGAAACGACGTATAAATGTAGACAGCATATAAATGAAAACATAAACGGTGCTTTACTATTATTTTTTAAAGGTTTAAGATTTCAAACATTACTTATGGTTTTTTTTAAATAATTTGTCTCGATAGTGTTTTCATAGCAGAATAAAGAAAATCCATTTTCCTCAAGTATTAAATTTATACTACCCAAGTAATACACTACATATGGTAAAACAAAAACATTAAAAACTTTGTACTTAGCCTAGTTCAGTCAAACCAGTAATTTATAGCAGAAAGGGCATTTTCGTTTGCAGTTTCAGCTGCAGATAATATGATCATCTTTACAAACAATTTTTATTGAAATTTCTTAAGAGGTCTACTCGGATAAGATTAACATCGCTAACAAATCTTCGTGAGGGAGATTACTTTTTTAATTTAATGCACTTTAGCTAGAACAGTCCTCACATATTTTCGTAGCAGAATAAAGAAATCCATTTCCTCGAGTATTAAAGGTGCTCTGCACCCAAATGACTAATACAACATATGTGTTAAAACAAAACATTAACAATATTTACTTATCCTGGTTCCAATCCAAACCAGTGATTTATAAGTGCACAAGGGCATTTTCGTTTGCAGTTTCAATGCAGATAATATGATCATCTTTGCAAACAATTTTAAGCATTGAAATTTCTTAAGAGAACTACTCGGATAAGATTAACATCATGTAATCTTCAAGTGAGGAGATTACTTTTTTTTTTTATTTAATTAACTTCTCTTCCTAATGCTGCTATGTAGAGTAAGATTTTAGAATGCAGCGCTATCCTCAAACATGAATATAAATTATTGTTTAATGTGTTCTAGAACAACGTAAACTGTTAAGCTAAAATGAAACACTTCCCACGGAAATAGCTAGATTTGTAATATTTAAAATAGAGGAAAGAAAACACTAGCAACCGCTCATCATCAAACTTTTATTTATTTCCCTATTTATATCTTCAACAATTATTATCGTTGCCATTCTAGGAAAACAAGAAAATAATACAAATGAATTAGAGATAATAATAACATAAGTACAACATAGTCACGGCGCTTTTATTTATATCTTCAAGAACTATTTTTGTTGCAATTCTAGGAAAGCTAATTTAGAAAAACAAGGTAATAATATTCATAGACTAAGATAATAATAATAATATACATAAAGATGCAACATTATCACGGGCTGAGCATCAAATATTACTTTTCCAGAAACTGTTGTACTAAAATGACCAATCAATCTCAATTTTACATTTTAACTACTTTCATAAATGGAATCGGTGAGAAAAACAGGGATGCCGGTTTGAACTGAGGGCCAATTTTCTGTTTTATTTACCGATTACCGACGGAATACCGATTTATAATGTTGAGCAGTAAAATATATGTAGTAACCCGTGCCCCCCTTTGCTCCAACGGAGGAATGGGATAGATTACTGTTATTATTTTTTGTAACTACAACGACACGAATCTATTACTTCAGGCCTAAGATATTCCATGTGCAACAGGGTTGTCATGGTGTTCCTTGCGTAGCCAATTGTTTTCTCCCCGGCGATAGTATTGACAGGTGTTCTTTCAGAAGTCGACAGTTCAAACTATCGACGAGTTCCAGTCGATTGCTTCAATCGATAGTTTTGAAACAATCGACGGTTAACATCGACTGGAAGCCTTAGCGTCGAAAATGTGCCTATCAATATTGTGCACGGGAGAAAACTATCGATACTGTCAGCTGTTTTCAGTCGATAGTTCCGAAAACCCGATACTATGACTTAGCTTCATTAGTATCGATAGTCTATATCCATGTTCTGGAATACTAGTTGAGATACTTGATCGGCAAGTTTAAAATATTGGACTTGGTTCCAATTTGGATTCGTGTCAAGCTCTTTAGATTGGTTTAGTTCGAGTTAATGTCATTTTTTGTGGAGTACACTTTAGGGCGAAGGGATGGCAGGCAATGGCACGCGTGCTGCACGCGACACAATATTTTGGGCACCACCACGACACAAAGTTCACTATGAAACATATAACCTACGAACGAATGCAGGTGATCCCTGCGCTACGGTTTCAAGATGAATAACATTAAATACTCCTTAGAAACCGTTTATTAGATGACTCCAGATAACATGCATTCTGCTTCTGGTAACACATCTTACAACCCTAATATAAGTTATTTGTCATCTAATCTGCAACAACAGAAGACACACTAATGTTACTTTAATTTGGATTACGCGCGTATACTTTGAGACATTTAAAATGTATTTTTTTGTAGTAAATAAGGAAACGAGTTGATAGTATTTAGTATTATCATTTCCAATAATAACGAAACGGGTCCTATTCTGTGCCCCGGTTGAGTTGGGAGACGTCACTTTTTCGCATGTTGCTGGCGGGAAGAGCGTCTTCTTTCTTCGAAATTCTCAAAATAGACAAATATTGGCAGCACGTCTATGACCTCATTAAACATTTTTTTAGAAAAAAATGGCACGTTGATACAAAGATTCGCCACCCCTGCACTGAGATGATCAAATGAAAGAATAGACCTAGTGTTGGACTCCAATCTCGCGGCCAACTATAACCCCGCAAGGGGACGTTTTGATCCATAACGGCAAACTTACAGAATGCCAAAGCACACACATACACGGCGACATTTTGCTGATGCACCGGGTCTCATACCTGCGATCTCATCCCATGGGGGACGCGCTTCAACAAGCCTCGAAACTTTTTGATATTATGAAAAAGCATATAATATTATTCCCCTGTCTTTCTGAACAATTTAAAACAATCCGCGTTCAAAATTCCATGATTATAGAAAATTATGGAAGGAAAATGTATCAGCTATTCAACGTAAACATGGAATATAACCGCATTATTAAAGCGCTATTTCTCAAAATGTGTTTTTTTTGATATTGAGCGCACGATATCTCAGAATATCGAATATTTTCCCATAACATTTTTTACAGAATATGTATTTTTACTTCTTTTCTACCGTTAGACCACATTTTTGTACATATTTTCTCCAAAGAAGTTTTTTTGGGTGAGGGGTGAAAAGTTGGAAATTTTTAAATATCTTTTTAGCATTTTTATTTTAAATTGGTATATAAAGAAAATTAAGAGTAAATATTAATGATTGTAGTTTAGTTTCTTAAACAGACTGTTTGTATTACTTAGATACTCAAAATATTGTGTTCAGACCTTAAATATTTATCCTCAATCATGCGCAAGGTGACCACCTCATTTTCTCCAAAAAGTATGCCCATATTTATTACTCTCTCAAATACATTATAATGAAGGGTTTGAAAATGTCTGTAGAAATAAGAGAAAGAACAGATATTTTTCTAGAAAAAAATTGAGTTCGTGAATTGCATTTAACTAGAGATATAATGTATCGATTTGACAGTTTTCCACCATTTTTTGGGTTGGTGTCATCCTTCAGCACTCACGGTAATTGGTTTCGCAGGTAAACCACACACATTCAACATTTTTTTTTTACTGCGCATGGGCAAGAAACGTGGCGTGATTTTCTTTTCTTAACTTAGAGTCAGATATATGAGCCAACTTATATAGAAATTCCATTTCAATACCATTGAAGCTTACTTACAAGATATTGGCATTGCAGAGCTACATTGCTTTCGATCTCTACGAAACAACAAAATGATGAGGGTTCTTCACAAATTGTCTTTTTTTAGGAGAGTAGATCTTCCGAAATAATATTGAATTTTACGAAGGGTTGAATATCTGAACACTCACGTATGTTAAATTATATGCAATTTAAATTGAATTTCGATGATAACTTATTCAGGAGGGAAAATAGCCCGTTCATTGGTTTCACTTTGGGAACCACAAATTTTCTTGAAATAAAAAAATGGTAAATTTTTTACCTTTACGCATATTTATGGTCAGCTACATGTCTAATTCTCATTTTGAAATAAATTTAGAAATTTTCAAAACGAAACATATGAGTGAACTTAGAAACAGTTAAATCATGTTGTAGTGTAATTTTAGCTTTAGTTATATAAATGTACCCCATTTTAAAAGCAACACGAAGGGCCATTTTGGAGCACACCTAGTAATTTTGACCCGTTGTCATCCGAATATAAAACTCCACCAGGTCATAGCAGACCATCAAACTCTATAGATATTTATTCAAATTTGTAAACTAAAGAAATAAGTTTTCCACAAATCATGTATGATTTACTTAAGGGGACATACAGGTGTTAAAGCAGAAAATTTTCGATTTATAAAAAAAATTTATATTATTCCCCTATTTTTTCCTGAAGAATTTAAAAGCAATCCACGTTGACATTCCATAAAACATGATAGTTATGAAGGAAAATGTATCAGCTGCTAACGTAAACCTGAAAATGACCATATCTTTAAAAGCCTTATATCTCAAAATGTGTTTTTTTTGATATTGCACTTTTACAGTACCCTCAGAACTATTGGATATTTTTTACATAACATTTTTACCGAATATGTATTTTCTATGTTCTACAAATTGAACCACATTTTTGTACATATTTCTCAAGAAGCTTTTGGAGAGGGTTAGAAAAAGTTAAAATTTTAACTATTTTTAACATTTTTATTTAAATTGGTATATAAAATAAAATTAAATTTGAATGTTAATAAGTGTGGTTCAATTTCTTAAACTGGTATTTGGATTCTTAGATACAAAATAGTATCATTTAGATAAATATTTTATCCATAATCGTATGCGCGTAAGGTTACTATCGCATTTTCTCCAAAAGTGCTACTATTTATTACTCTCTAAAAAAAATACATACCAATATAAGGTTTGAAATTATTATTATTACTATAGAGAAAGAACAATTTTCCAGAAAAAAAGGCGAGTTTGTAAGATTGCATTGTTCAGAGATATAATGTATCAGATCTGACAGTTTTTCCACCATTTTCGAGTTTTAAAAATTTTCCCTTAAAACAAAAGAAAATATCAAAGAAATGGTTTTAAATCGAAACCAAGATAACTCCCTTGATGATCATACTTGAAAATGTATTGGCTTAGATTTTTTTAATTGCAAACATTTTACAAGAAATACTCATACTGACTAATAGGTTAGATACTGCAAACGAAACAAACTTACGAGAATGAATAGTTGTAATTATATGATTCAATGCCAAGTATTTTATGACAGTTTGCAATACTTTGTGGAATTAACTAGAATTCTATCGAGTGTCATAAATGAAACTGGGTATTTTAAATATTACAGAATTTTGTAGAAATACATAATCATAAGACTAAATCCTGTTGGATTATGAAAACATCCGTTTGTGGTAGCACAAAATAAATACTGTAAAAAAACGGAATTCCTAGTGGGTATAACTTTGCGTATATACCGATACAACTTTTCTGTAAACAGTACGTCCATTCAGGTGTTTTTGATGAAAAATGGTGCCACACGGGCATAAACCGCCAGAATTAGTTAAACCAGGATAATATCGCAGCAAATCACATGTAAATTGCATAAAAACAACCGATATTACGAGATAAAAAAATTTAGTAAAGTAGTTACACAGAGTGGCTAGAAACTATGAAAAAAAAATTTTCCTGACTAAACTTACAACATTTCCTAGTTTACGGCTACTAATTATCTTAGTTTTCTGGCTTTCTCCTACTCAGGAATCTTTCTTGGGTTATTTGTGCTACATTATTAAAACCTTTTACCAGTTATTTTATATGAAAAAATATTATATATGTGTGAAAATTTAATTTTAAAAAAATCTAATGAAAACAATTATATTACATTTCTTTAAATAAGTCATAGAGACAGAACAAGATGGTGAGAGGGCAGAGCCGCGACCCTTCTGGGCAGAAGCTTGAGTCAGGTAACGTGTATTGTGGGGTCTGTTGTTATCTGGATAAGAATCTCATCACAGGCACCGGCAGATTCAGAACTCGATCTCCTGTTTACTAGACAGGCCTTTATGTATAAAATACTTACATACATTTCTTTAAATGTAAATACTAAATTTAACAAAATACTGCTTTAAAACTGCATAAGATTCTAAAACATTAAACTATAACACCTTCTGGTTAGATTATATTAACGATAAGGTTATTACAATCTTTATCAACTCTAAAACAGTTCAATAATTAATCAGCATACTTTATGAGTACCAGAATAACATATTCCAGTATAAATATAAAAAATAATATAATTACCAAAAGTACCCTAATAATAATATATATTTAGCAAAGATTTAAACAAGGAAAACTGCCAAAATATTGCTTCAAATCTTCATTCTTTAACAAATCTTAAAGAATTCTAGTACTCTGATGCAAAACTTCATGCTTTATAAGAGTGATTTTGTTTTTAATTCCATTTAGTAAGTACAAATAATGCTAGACATAAGATACTAATTTATAGATAATAACTCAAGTAACTGTGAATTTCCCCCCTATTTTAGATATTTTACAATTTCCCTACATTTTCCTGATATCCTAGTTTCTCCAGGTTCTGCTCGCCACCCTATTTACAGAGTTGCCAGCAACTTATGAGAATTGTAAATAGGGCCAGTTAAAGCACTGTAGGGGCTGTAGGTGATGTGCAGTCTCTCAGGGCCCCCTTCTCCTCCCCAACCTCAAAACCAGATATTTTAGAGTATCGATTTAATTTAATCTCTATATAACCCCAGTTTTATGTAGCAGCTGAAATGATAAACCATTTAATTGCGGACCACTTTTTTTTAATGTGTCAGGCGATTCAGACACTTTTTTTCTTAAGTTATTGAGAAATAGAAGCACAAAATATGTTTTAGATTCAATTTAATAAAGATTAATATTAGCGTATGATTTGCAGGTATAAGTGTATAATTTACAAAATTCTTGAATTTCTGCTGCTTTTTTAAGAAATTTCCCAAAACCAAAACATGCTGGGTCAAACTTTATAATAATTCAAATAAAACTAATACTAAAAATAAACTACATACTATGGATAGATGCTTGTACTGAATCACCCAGCGCATTCTTTGGATAAATAAAATTTTAGAGCTAATCGACAATCATTATAGATTTTCAGCAAATTCTCACCAATGTTTTTCTAGATAAGAATATGAGCTTCCAAAAATATTATTGTTACAATATACATTGATAGTACATTCACTAGAAACTTGAAGAAAGTGTTCACAAAATTCAAGAACTCAATCGAATGATAATATCAGGTTATCATGTTTGAAGTTTGAAAAATATACATAAAATCTAATTTTGGAAAAATCAAATTTAGTTTTTCCGCGCTCAAATTATGTATCTAAACTTTAAAAAAATTCCTAAAAATATACTTTGACATCATATTGTACAAAAGGGTTTAAAAGAAGAATTTTTTTGACAGGTTTCTGTCCTTTAAATGACAGCTTTCGGCTAATTAAGCCTTACTTCCAGTTTTTCGGTTTGTTGTTCTCAAAACAATTAATATCTCATCTTCTAATTAACATTACCGGCAAAACTAAAATATGTTTTGAAAGGTAAATGAATGAACTATAAGTAACATCAAAAAATTTAAAAGTGAATTTTGATTGAAAATCGACTTTCGGAACGTGTTCGGATACCTTAAGAGGAGTTGATTTGGTGCATCAAGTATAAAAAGAAATCCAAAGTTTTCAATTAAAACTAATTTTAACACAAAATAGTAAAAAAAACAACAAATCTAAATACTATTTATTTATAAGTTGGACATTTTTTTTAACTATCACACCGAGATGAGCTGATTATAAATTTCCTCTTAACAACGACTAGGGTGGTTTGAGATCTTAGGCGATAAGCGCGGTAGTAGTGATACTTGCCATGCAAGCCCATGTCAGAGAGAGGGCCTTAGGAAGAGGGAAGGTGCAGGGGGGTGGGGAAATGACCAGCCACACAGGCTGGGAGGTCCAATTCATGTCGTATCATCCCGGCCCGGTTTAAGTGTGGGCTAGAAGAAAAAAGTCGCCTCCGAACTAAATTTAAATGAAAGAAGCAACATATTTTTCCAAATTCATAAAACAACTTTGCAAAGCTATTATTAATTATTAATGTTAAGATCAGGCATGACACAGGCTTGGAACAAAAAAAAGCTGAACTTTATAAATAAACAGATCGTTGCAAACATAAATACAGAAGTAAAATAATATTGATTAATCGAACAATAAAATAAATAGAATTTATAGAAAAAGCAGCAGAGATATTGAAATATTGGCAGAATTATAAAGAAAATTAAAATGATAAAATTTAATGCAAAAGGCTGAATCCGCGTTTCCCGGAAATGTATATATGTTGGCAGAATGGTTAAAATTTCGGCAGTGCTTCATTCACAGCTATTTAGAAAAGCTCAATTGCACGGCCTTTGTAATTTAATTAAAATATAAATTTAAATTATTCTGAAAGTTCCATATAACACGACCTCGGGTGAAATTAGTGACGTGGATTCAGGGGCCCAAATAAGGCGGCTTCTTCATGGGCCCCGCAACTCGAAGACCCACAGCTGCCTGTGCCCAATAATTCGGCCCTGATCTAGTGAATCCTCTACGGTGTAACAGACACCAGGTTGTTCATAGAGACTTTAAAATGAAACCAATTCTGGGCCATTTCAAAAGAAATTTCACTCTTTTTTTTTGAAAATGCGGCATTTTAATATTGTTTGGTCTTGAATGATGGCAACATCTCGCTATCGTCAACTCTAGGTTTACATGCATAATAACACTATAGCAAATTTTCATTTCAATATCGTCATTATTATTTAGGATTGCATTATGTTTTAAAAAATACCTCAATGATACTCGCCTTACTAAATTAACAAAAACATGTTCCAACAACATTTATCATTACAAACAATTATTCATATATTATTCATATATCAAGAGTGATGAATACAGGTTGAAAAATATTTATCATACTTTGAGTAGTAAGCAATAATTTTATTCACTTCCTTATTTTACCGGTGATAAGTGATTCTGTTACAAAACATGAGAATTTATCATGGATCTACAAATTCAGTGCTTATAGTGTAAGAAACAAAAATTTATAATAACATGTTTCATTCTACACGTCCTGTTTATAAATTCTTATGTCTGTAACTTGTTGTTTGTAATTTCGTATGCTATGACTGTACATTTCACAGCATACACATAAATCAGAAACAAAATAATAATAGATATTTCAAAATAGATTAAGTTTATGACTGAATAAAGCCAAGAAATATCAAGAGTGTTTCTCTTAACATTTTATAATATAAATAAACTCAATAAAGAAACAAAAATAAAAATAATCTTATTTATTTATACAGTTTTCTTCATTAATTAATAACAATTTGTAATTATAACGTGTATTACTCATGCAAATATTTTTCGTAATATTACTTTTAAAAGAAATCTCATTCGTTTATAATATTTTGATATTTTCTTATACTTGGTTTTAGTATCAGAACTGACTACTGGCAAATATTTTTTTCAAAACAAGCAATGAAAAATGTGGTTCCTTTTAAAGGTGAAAAAACAAAGTTAAGGTAAGCAATTGTAATTCTTAACTAAATAAAAGTTAGTTCTTACAAACACAAATAATTAGTTTTGTGAATAAACATACTATTTTTTTAGGTTCATTCTTTCATAAAATAAGCTTATTTCAACCTTAAAAGTAATCGGATATTTGTAAAGCAGTTTGTAGGATAAATTAGCTTGTTCTCTTTTTAAGTGATATCAAAGAAAATTATCATGTATTCATTTAAAAAAATAAAGAAACCTCTTGGTACTTCATTTTCGTTTATAATAGACTTGGTTCTGTCATTCTCTACCACTTGGTTCAATTCATTTACTATCGTTTCAATTTCACAAGGTAATCTCCATTTCATATGTTCACAGTCTATAGCGCATCACTTAAAAACCATACAGGTAGTCTGTAGCAGGTCACTTAAAACCAGAGGTGGTCTGGCGCTTCACTTAAAACCCTACAGGTGGTCTATAGCGCGTCTAACTGCAAAACAGTATAAACAGTCCATAGCGCATCACTTAAAACCATACAGGTAGTCTATAGCGCGTCACTTAAAACAATATAAACAGTCATCGACATCACTTAAGAACATGCAGATCTATAGCACGTCACTTAAAACCATGCAGGTGGTCTATAGCCTTGGAAACCACTTACAGGTGGTCTACTGGCACGTCTTCAACAATAAGCAGTCTATAGCGCATCACTTAAAACCATATAGGTAGTCTAGAGCGCATGTGGCTTAAAACCTTACACAGGTGGTGTAGCACGTCATAAAACCATACAATTGAGAGATTCGGCGCGTCACTTAAAACCCTAGGAGAAACTTTTTGAGGATATGAATTTATTCATAGTGATTTAATTAGAATCTCAAATCAAACATTAGAAAATCCGATCAAACCAAATTAAAATCAGAGCGCTTCCTAAAAAGAATGAAAAACCGGACTATTGCAATAGAATTCAAAAACTATTACAATATAGTTTAGAAAATACGGACTATCACAATAGAGTTTATAATTTTACTTGTGTGTAAAATATCATAATATATTACAAAAAATGAAAATTGCATTCAAATTTATAAATATTCAAAGAAGGAAATATGTCTCATATTCACTCAGTTTCGTTTAAGTTATATTAAGCTTCCTGTTTTAAATAATACGGAAGCTAACACAGGAAGGGCCTATAAGAACCTTGGTCAGATGACGAAAGACACCTGAGCTGAAACAGCCCTCTCCGAAACTTCAGTTCACTCCTAGCAGGGAGAAGTTTGGCTTTTTTTTTCATTAAATAAACATATTTGGACTTTTAAGTTCTGTAACATCTACATAATTGAATTCAAGTCTGTATTTAATGTTCAACGATTTATTATAATGACTAGTAAACAATATGATGCTCTTAAAATTATTTTTACTAAACTAAAAATAAATTAAATAAAATCTGAAACAGAATATGAAATATGTTATTTGATTTATTGCTATCATGCATATCATGTTAGCTGCGCAAAATAAGTTTTCTGCAATTAGTCTTTGTGGATCAGAATAAAACCGAGTGTGGGATTAAACTTTTAAGATAACTTTTTGTCTAAGTTTAGCTAGTCATTAAGCTAGCCGTAGGCTTAAATTTTTTCCTCAGATATTTTGCTAATGTACTTTCTGGCAGTTAAATCTCCATTAATCACAAACATCCTACTCGCACATTTTCAAGTCACTTAACCCGGAATTATAACACTTTTCTAGCTGATTTACAAAACCGTCAACCATTTACGCAGGAATGACATGTTTGCGACGTGTTCTTGGCAAAACAAATTGTCTGATGTTTATAGTGTTTGTTATTTGAAAATACCATTAATAAAATATTTAAAATTCTAGCGACATTGCAGTTCTTCTCAGTGAGGTTATTAAAATAACATTTTATTATCATGAAAAAATCACTATTGGTGAAGTTGCGTTGTAAAATATTTGAAATTTAATTTATTATAATATAGAGACTTACATGAACCAGGAAGTTCCAAAGTTTGGAAATTTCTTTTTCCTGTCATTCGTTTGAAATGCCTGACATCCAGATTTCGTGCTATTATGACCAATCGGTGTTTCTCTGCAATGCTTATTGATCAGGCAAACTTTAATACTAACAAATCTGAGCTTTTCAAAGAATTCAGATGAAAATAGTGTACTGAATTTTTTGACGTAAACTTACGTCTCTCCATAGTGGTCTAATGGGGTGTCGGAAAAGGAAAAAATTATGAAGCATTTCGTGGTATTTTTAAAAGCTTATAGCTCTGCATTCAAATAACATAGGGAGTTGGTTTTAGTTTCATTTAACAGAGAATGGTGGTCATTGAAGATAGCAAAAAGAATTTTAGAATTTGGAATTACGGTTTAGTCACAGTCGAGATGCAAAGTTGGTGAAAATCACGAAGAATTTTGATGACCTCACAGTGACCGAAATGCGCGCACGCAGTGACCAACCTAGCTTCCCGCGCTTTGTCATACCTAACTGTCGCTTGCTGCAGTCGGTTGTGAGCTGTATATTAACTGGAACTCCAGAATTGTTGAAGTACGTTTGCTATTTCTCGTCCGTCGTCTCTACTATCGTCCGATTTTACGTAAGATTGTTACTAATAAAAATTGAATCCAATATTAATTACATGAATAAATATATTACATTTGAAAACAAGAATATTTTTTCGCTAAAAAAACCCAGCCAAGATCACGAATTAGTCATATAAACTGAGAGCTACAAAGAGCTACTCCAATCACATAATCTCAGAGTCATAAAGAGTTACTTCAGTCACATAATCTCAAAGTCACAAAGAATTACTTCAGTCACATAATCTCAGAATCACAAAGAGTTACATTAGTCACATAATCTCAGAGTAACAGAGTTACTTCAGTCACATAATCTCAGAGTCACAAAGAGCTACTCCAGTCACATAATCTCAGAGTCACAAGGAGTTACTTCAGTCGCATAATCTCAGAATCACAACGAGTTACTTCAGTCACATAATCTCAGAGTCACAAACAGTTACTTCAGTCATATAGAGCTACTTTAGTCACAGAAAGTCACATTTGAGTATGGTAAGTAAGTTTACGCCTCTCAACCACACCGCCCATTTCGCAGAAGTAGCCTCTCGTCAATGTTTTTTTTCTTGTGGACCGAGAACGAAGCTTGAATTTAAATTAGTGGTCGGGGCAGGGCTTTTATGAAATCTTTTGCAAAAGAAATGTTTGCATATTTAGATTAAGACCAGTGAACCCGTGCGAAACTTTTGCACATTCAGTTGTGTAATGATGAAGTCACAATGTGTATGATTAAATTTTCCTTTAACTTTTTAACACACAATGCGTAATGTAAACAGAGTATTCTGTGTTAGAAGTCGGTAGTATAAAGGCCTAACCACTGTTACTTTATTCATATACCTTATCATGCTTTGTATTAGTTGTGAAAAGGTGATGCTGACAACAGAAATAATATATCTTTACTAACAATAAAGGAGAATGTGTGTTGACGACCTACAGGGCAGACCGCTAAACGCAGAGCCACGAAATTTGGCACAAAAATATTTTGGAGGGTGGGAATGTGCACCTCGGAGCGCTTTTCTTGAAATTTTAATTAGAATTTTAATTATTTAAAAATTAAGCAGAATTTCGGCGTTTTTTCTTAATAGTTTCCGAAAATATTACAGCACAAAAATTATTTTTAGGCCATCTGAAAGTTCAAAAAATTACCCTTTCAACGATATCAATTAAGTTATAGTAAAATTTTTTCTCTAATTTTAATAAATATTTAAAAAATATTTTTTGGCATGTTTTACAGTAATATTTTTTATTGTTGCAATGCAATTCAAATAGTTTTCATTGTTTAAACAAATATTTAATTGCATGTTTTTCTTTTATTGTTGAAAGCTGAGATGATGTCCTAATACATTTTGCCTTCATATTTTATTTCATCTAAATATTTGTGGAATCTGTAAACCAAACCTCTGATGTATTACGTATATTAAGGAATATATATCTAGTAAGCTGAATGATTATGGCTGCTATGTTTTCATTCTTTTTTCAGCATGTTTTGATCCAGATAACATGCCGTTGGCCATAAAATGTGATACGCAATTTTAATGTAGAAATCAAATGCATATTTTGCAAAAGGAATAAGAAAGTGAAGATGGTACCAACAACGTGCAATTCGATGTTACGTGACATGGACAGATATTTGACTCCATTGGGGATGTTCATGTATACAATGAACAGAACAGGTGCAAGGCCACTAAAAGAACATGGGTTAAATATCAATATGAAATATCAATCTGAAATCATAATAAATATCACAATCTGAAGTTTAAAATTACTTTCTTAAGAGAACCATAAATATCAAACTATGCATAAGAGATTCAGTTGAAATTATATTACTGGGGAACAAGCTGGTCGGCTAGTAAGAACTTTTTTCAAAAAAATTATACCACATCATAAACCAGCGGGAATGTTCTCCCCTAAACTTTCTTGTATACTTCCCCAAGAAAGTGCCGTTTCCCCTTCCCCCGCGTGGCTAAAATAAATCGAACCTGCTGTTACCCAGAATCCAATGACTATCAGGTTTTTCATTATAGTGATTGAAAAATATCTGGGTAAAGAATCAAATTCAAAGAGATGCGTACCGATTTTCCGCTCCTACCGGCTCAAGGACAAAGTGACGTAATTCGCTACTCCGTAATGAAATTGCGTGTTCCGTTCCGCGTGCACAGAAGATTGTTTCCAGTACGGATGCGCGTGGAGATAACGGATTCTTTTCAAAAGTAAATTATACAGACCGACAGACAGTCAGCCCTTTGACGGATTTGGCCCAAAATTTTATAGGTACCTACATTCATGACGATAAAACTGTGTACCAAAATTTATCAATCTAGCTATTCAAGTTTTTGAGTTATAGTGTTCGCATGACCGCGGACAGACAGACAGACAGGTAGACTTCCCGTAGACGGATTTTGTCCAAAATTTCATAGAAACCTACAAATTATGTGCAAAGATCACATACCAAATTTCATCCCCGTAGCTCTAATAGTTTTCGAATTATCGTGTTCACAGACAGACAGATACACAGACATAATTCCAAAATTGTGTTTTTCGGACTCAGGGAGGTCTAAAACGTGGAGATCTGTCAAAATCTCGAGTTCGAATTTTTTGACGATTGCAATACTTTCTCTTTGCATACTTCGTACACGAGAAAGTAAAAAATGAAATAAAAACTTGGAAACGCTTGGAAATAACATTTCAATTCATTATATGTGTTTTGTGGACTTCGCTGAATAAAATTCTGGGACCTTGAAGGAACGCAACATCTTAAACAATATCAATATTCAATTTAAGTACTTTACTGTATACCAAAACACTTTCTTTAACGGCTAATAATTTTATAAATGCATGCAAAGATTTCACCAGTTTCTCCATTTAACGATCTACAGCTCCAAAATCATTCCCTCATCATTTGCGTACTCTCTGGAATGACCAAATTTATAGTCTCCCTCTCTCTTTAAAAGCATAATCATATGGAATTCATAATTTACTATTTAAAACGAAATCAGAAAAAAATGAGAACGGTTATGTATATTATTACTTTCAAAATAGATACATCACCTTTATACAGGGGAGTTGGAACCCTAAGTCCGTTAACCCTAACCCTGTTACTTGATGTACCTTTTCCCAAAATCTGTTATATATTCATGTTTGAAATTTTTTATACAAGTAAAGCACATATTTCTCATTATATTAAAATTATATTTTTAAATTCAAAAATTTAATTTTATAAATTTTTTTGTGTCAGAACAAAAAATATAAAATCGGCCATTTCGATGTAACATTTCTCAAAATCTGTTATAGATAAATACTTGAAACTTTTTATATAAGTAAAGTACACCTTTCTCATTATGCTGAAATGTGCGTTTTTAAAAAAACTCAAAACTTTATTTCAAAATAGGGTAAAATTTCACTGCGCCTAATTAAATATTTTGCAAATTTATAAAAAATTAAAAATTAACCAAAAGCTCATCTCAGTATAATGAGAAAGGTGTATTTTACTTCTATATTAAATTTGAAACATGTATCTGTAACAGATTTTGAGAAAAGATACATCGAAGTGGCCAATTTAGCATTTTTTGTTTTGACACAAAAGAATTTGTAAAAAATAAATTTTAAATTAAAAAAAAATCATTTTTATATAATGAGAAATATGTGCTTTACTTGTATAAAAAATTCAAACATGAATCTATAACAGATTTTGAGAAAAGACACGTCGAAGTAACAGGGTTAAGGTTAACGGACTTGGGGTTCCAGCTCCCCTGAGAACAAGTGTGGTCCTTTTTATCTTTTCTTTTAAATTGAACATGTTTAACAGGTTGGTCAGTTGGTTAAAAAAGTTTTGAGGAAAGAGTGAAAAAAACTGCGCCCCTTTTATTGAAGTGACCTCCATCTTAGCTCTATTGGTTGTTTGCGAAAATACAACTGAATTAAATTAAATTCTTAAATATCTAAACAAGTTATTCTGGAAAAGTACAACGCTGATCCTCGTCATTAGAGGATTATGACCCTGAAATGGTTGCTTGAAAGACGATGGTTTGAATAAATTAGAATCAAGAGTGATGAAAACGGTGTTCCTATAAATAGAAACAGTATAACAACATTTTAAGTATAACAACAGTATAACAACATTTTAAGTATAACAACAGTATAACAACATTTTAAGTATAACAACATTTAACAGTATTTTAAGGGGAGTTGGAACCCTAAATCCGTTAACCCTAACCCTGTTACTTCGATGTACCATTTCTCAAAATCTGTTATAGATTCATGTTTGAAATTTTTTATACAAGTAAAGCACATATTTATCATTATATTAAAATGATTTTTTTAAAATTCAAAATTTATTTTTTACAAATTCTTTTGTGTCAAAACAAAAAATGTAAATTGGCCATTTCGATGTACCTTTTTTCAAAATCTGTTGTGGATTCATGTTTGAAATTTTTAATACAAGTAAAGCACATATTTCTCATTATATTAAATTGATTTTTTTAAATTCAAAATTTATTTTTTACAAATTCTTTTGTGTCAAAACAAAAAAATCTAAATTGGCCATTTCGATGTACCTTTTCTCATAATATGTTGTATATTCATGTTTGAAATTTGTATACAAGAAAAGTACATCTTTCTCATTATACTGAAATGAGCATTTGGTTAATTTTTAATTTTTTAAAAATTTACAGAAGATTTAATTAGACATAGTGAAATGTTACCCTATTTTGACACAAAAAATTGTAAAAAGTACAATTTTCAGTTTTTAAAAACGCTCATTTCAGTATAATGAGAATGGTGTACTTTACTTGTATAAAAACTTTCAAACATGTATCTATAACAGATTTTGAGAAAAGGTGCATCGAAATGGCCAATTTCACATTTTTTGTTTTGACACAAAAAAAATTGTAAAAAATAAATTTTTGAATTTTTTTAAAAATCATTTCAGTAGAATGAGAAAGATGTACTTTACTTGTATAAAAAATTTCAAGCATGAATCTAGAACAGATTTTGAGAACAGGCACATTGAAGTAACAGTGTTAGGGTTAACGAACTTGGGGTTCCAACTCCCCTTAAATACAAGACTATAAATAAACATCAAGAGACTCACATAAAACACGTGTAAATGTAAAGACTTATATTCGAAATTTTACAAAATAACTTTGATCATTTATGCTACTAATGCAAATTCATTTAAAAGTATTAATTAAAATTTTTTTTTAGAATAGTGCTAGTATGATACTAGATAGTATAAGCACCGTTTATACGTCTTTCAAGGGACTGACGTAAAGAGACGTGTAAATGAAAAGACGTATAATCGAAATTTTACTAAACAACTTGTATTAATTCAAATTCATTTAAAATATTAATTTTAAAGTTTTTTAAGATAGTATGAAAATCAATAATTAAATTTTATAATTAAACACTTATCATAAAAGGAGAAAAATCATACCTTTATTGCATATCTTGAGCACTAATTATACAT
>BGPR01017894.1:0-31737 GCA_013235015.1 Araneus ventricosus | reverse complement strand
ATATGGAAACAATCATAATATATGAAATAACCTTGAAATAAAACTTGAACCATTTTCTTTGCGAATAAAACGAATAAGATTAATGTATCTCGTGACTTTTTTCTTTAGTATTTTGGAAATGAAAAGAAAGAAATGCGTTTTATGAAAAGGCCTTCATTAATAATATGTGAAAATTTAATTTTTAAATGCTCTACTTTCAATACGTAACCTGTACTACAGGTTTTATTACTTGTTTTACAATATCCATGCATTTCCTATTCATGAATATGTATGTAATATGGTTATTTTTCTCTTACAGAAAATGAAGGACACTCTATTAGAATACGATAAATATAATGTGATCATCGTTAATTGGACGAAGTTTAATCGGCAGAATTACGCGCCAGATGTTGTAAATGCGTATATTGTAGGTATTGTTGTTGCAGATATGATAAATTTCTTATCGGTGAGTGTCTTCATTTATCATATAGATAACTGCCCTGGGTCTGGGGAAATGATTTTTTTGTGTAATATTTGACAAATTATAATATCATATTAAACCCGAATATCATGCAAAACCTTTTCTTACTTTTGGGCGGAGAATAAATGAAATTTTAATTACATTTAAAATCATCTTTAATAGATAAATAATAAAAATTTCCTTCTAAAAATTTACGCTCATAAATAGAAACACAATTTACTGATTAATCCTTAAAATATCAATGTCAACGGGAAATGATTTGCTGACTTCTTATCAGAAAACTTGCATGCGAGTTGAAAAAAATTAGAAGGGGCACAAATAGAGAATATAATTTTGATTTAATTGCATGAGTCAGAATCGGTACGAAGAGTTGAAAATTTCGAAAAATAAAATTGAAATATGAACTCCAGAGGAAACTAAACAATTTGTTGCACTCAGTTATGTAATCTAAATTTCATAAAAGTCTCGAAATAACTATCAACAATTTAAACATGTGAACTAATTAAATTATAAATATCCTCTTATTTAAGATGAATGAAAACTAATAGATATAGACGAAATTGCAAAATATTACACCAGGTGCCCATGCAAGTCATCTATCTCGAGTTAATTTCAGAACAACCAGCTATAGTCGTAAAAGATGAGTGAAGGTATAGTAAAATGTCTATGTTCTTCGCTATGAGAATGTTCATAGAGCCATCTGGTGGCAAATTGCAGAATTAGGGTGGCTACCTCGAGAAAGATAAGAATAAGGGCAAAAAAAATTGTTACAAAATTTTGAGCATTATCGATTTAGTACAGAAAGACACCCTATTAGCACAAGGTATTGAGCGATATCCTCTCGATTTTATTCGATATTCTGAATACCGCACAATATCGTGAAGATATCGTAGCAATATTGTATAGCATCTTGTGCTAATAGGGACACGTTGTGGACATTAATAATGCAATAATTATGCAATGATTTTTAATTTCAGTCTCATGCAAGTGTGAATGTGAAATCTATTCATTTGATTGGTCATAGCTTAGGAGCACAGATAGCTGGAGTCGCAGGCAAACACGTACCTAATTTGGGAAGGATAACAGGTAAGTTGTATATAAATATTTGATAATAAATGTCTGGAAAATCATTTTTAAAGATAAATACCTAATTCTAGCTACAAGAAAATATCAAACGTAAATACAATTTTCGCATTCATGAGACGGCGGATGTATGATGGGTGAAAAGGAATGATTCACCGTATGTTCTCTTGGTGCTGATGTTGTGGGTATAAATTGTTTTATTTATAGGACAATTTCGTGAAATAAATTTATTAGTAAATACGATTTTTTCACCTTTCAGGAGCCACTAATTAAAATCCTTAGTTGGAGTTGCTGACGTATGGAGTACGCCAATGAAACTTTTCCTGCTGTGAATTTTAAACTGATTTTTCCTGAGACCCGGCAACTCCAACTATCTATTTTAATTGGAACATCTCCGTGTACAATGAGTCTAACCGATTCTTTCAGTCTGACTACCACCTTCCATTCTAATCAATTTTTGTGCTTATCGTTTAACTCAGTACTCAACCCTCGAAGTATGCCTCCCTATTAGATCATGCACAGAAAATTCGCTACAGAAAGGGGATTCTTTTTAATCTTTCATTGAAAACTGCCCAAACTATTTTATTCAGAATTTTCGACTGTTTTTTCCTGAACCCTGTCCCTCCCCCCTCTAATTTTATAGGAATATCCCCGTGTGCAATGAATCTAAACGATTCTTTCAGTCTGACTTCCACCTACCATTCTAATCAATTTTTGTGTTTGTCGATTAACTCAGCACGACAACTCTCCAAGTCAGCCTCCCGATTAGAGGCATACACAGAAAGTTAGCTACAGTATGAGGAATCTTCTTACTCTTTCATTGAAAACTGCTCAAAAAGTTTTATTCAGCTGGTGACCAATTCAATATCGACGAAATATTGGTGCCCTTTCGTGGGAGATGCTTGTTTATTCAATATATGCAGAATTCATAGTTTTGCTATTTTATCTGTCATTTGTTTCTCCGTTTCATTCTATTATATTTCCAGAACAGATTAAAGTAATATTCTAAGAAAAATGGGTGCAAATTTGAAGCAGACGTTGGAAAAAATAACCTGGCGTACTACATACACCGCCCCTCCCAAATTGTAGAAAACATCATCACTTCCAAAGAAGGGTTAAATAAGGGCACAGGATACATCACATTCCAGCGTGTCGAATATGAACATGCAGCTGAATAACTGTCATTTTTGGATCGCTAAGATTGAATCTGAATATTCTCAGGATGCATACATTTATCATAATTAAAAAACTCTCTTCATCTAAAGGAACGGAACGAGAAATTTCAACACGTCTTTTCTTTTGTTATATTAGTAAATTTATTGATATATGTTAAGAAACAAATATAAGTTTCTACTACTGGCATGACCTGGACACAGAGTGATAGCCTTAACATGATCTTTCGTTGATAGTTAGATTTGATTTTGAATCTCAATTAGAAAGAGGAATTATGGTTGCTTCTTTTAAATATTGCATTAGCATTCGTACTTTAATGTTTAGTTCCTAATATTATACTTAAATGTAAATCTACATTCAATGAATTGTCCAATTTGTTTGATTTAAACTTGAATATTTGTCAGTTTCTGTCCGGCCTTCTTCCATTCTCACGAGAAATAAACTAAGAAAAAGTATCTTCATATCAGGAGAATTTATTGAACATTATTTGCACTATGCAATGACAGAATAATGCATAAAGTTTAATTATCATAATAATCAGTCAATTTCTTGGCTACTTCATGCTCTCATATGATGGCTAAAATTTTTATTTTCTGCATAACAGGATTGGACCCAGCTGGACCAGGATATTCAGTGAAATTCAAATTTGATAGGCTTACTTCCACAGATGCAGAATTAGTTGATGCGATACACTCAAGCAATGCAGATCATGGTAAAAGCTATTTATTTTTTATTTCATATTAAAAAGGAAGCAGGAAGTGAATTTAAACGTATATTTCTTTATTTATGAAAAATTTTGTTCAAATATTGTGCTCTGTGCTTAGAGAAAATATTTATTCTTCTCTCTTTTGTTTTATTTCCCTCATAAAAAATATGTCTCTCAATTTGCACTGCTTAAATTGGTTAAGCTGTAAAAAAATTTCTTTGAAATAATCGAATAATCGAATTTGACGTTTAGGCAGAAGAAAAATGCAAAATTTCCGTTTTCTCAAACCTCAAAACATGAAGACATGTTTCTGATATCGAAATTCAAACATTATTTCTAGAATTTCAAAGTAATTGGACTTGGGGTTATTTTATTTTAACTCTCTGATTCCTAAGGCCATTGGAATAAAGTCACCTCAAAATATGGGAACGCTCGAGATCATCTATCATAGGAAGGGAAATTCATCTCCACCCTCAAAAACTACAATGACAGTTGGCACTGTCCGAATTCTAAGAAAACACTACTTTCCCCAAACACATCTGGGCAATACACTCTAAAGAAGAAAGCATGCGCCTCGGTTATGAAATCAATCACACTTAACGAAATTGATTGAAATTTCAGACTGACATTCAGTCGTTTCGGACGACCATCGTCTTTTGCTTGAAGGGACGTATGGTACTTACACGTATCGATAGATTTAAAGAGTGAAAGAAATTGTGCTCATGTATTGATTATTTTAACGAGTGAATTCAGTGGCTGAGCGAATTTATTTAACTATATCGTACAGAACTATTGGCCATTTTGAGGAGAGCAAACCAAATCTGAACTAGCGAGGTCGTAATAGACCAGCAAAAATTCAAAACGAGAGTGGATATTTAACATTTACCCCGAGACATCCTGAGTTTTGAATGCCATACTTCCATAATAACACCTTTTCTCAGTTTTTAGCATACAACTAAAACAATTGAAGCCAACCCCACGTCTTATTTCTGAAAGATTGTAAACCTTAGATATGTGTTTCGATAACAGCAAGCCACCGCGCTGCCCAAAAGAGTGGACTGAAGAATGTATCAGTTAGAGTTGAAATGACTTCAGCTACGTCATTATCTCTTATGAGTTCTGTTTTGCTGATAATAGGTGTTCTTTTTCATCTGATGAGAAATGGGAATCAAAACGTTCCTGCATTAGGGTGTAAGGAAGTATCTGATTTGATGTAAGTTTAGTGATGATCAGGGCCGACATATCTAGAAAAGGACGCACGTAACATAGAATTAGAAATACATCTATAAAGATTCTCTGATTGAGAGATGAGATTCTTAAACATTTGTTATTGCTTTAGCTGCAACATTCGGAGAAGAAATCATTTTATTAGACGATAATTGCTGTCTATATCCAGCTTGTTTAGGGGACGAATTCTTTAAATTACCCTTGAGTCGGAATTTAGAAAAGTTGAAGTGATTTTTTTCCCTTTGGTGTGTACTATTTGCAAAGGTTATATTATAAATAGAAACTAAATCTTCTAGGTGAAAAATTAAAATAATTATCTTAAGTCCGGTATCCGAACAATACCAGATATTTCTACTTAAGAAAAGATGAAACATCGCACAAATTTCATCGTAAAATGATGGGCAAAGTGTAAAAAAATATAGCAGAAGCATTGTAAAATGGTAAAAAAAAGGATTGAAGATAAAAATCCCAAATGTGAAATTTAATCAGAGAACTCATCGTTACGAGGAATGAAGATTTTCTTCAGATGTTCTGGAAAAACTAAATAAATAAAATTATTCCATCCCCGAACCGAGAAATTCTTGAAGGGATTATTGTCTAATTATACGAATGTCAAGGATCGAATAAGAATAAGAGCATGCAATTTTAATAATTATTGAATTAATAGGAGCAGTTGAAAGTTAGCGACTAAACAATTATTCACATAATTTAGCTAGCATGTTATAAAGAAATGAGTCTGTCAGAAAAGACTTATTTCGGGTCACATATAGATAGATCTGAGATGATTTCAGAAATGGAAAGAGCTCTTCTGAAGGAGTGCGACAGAAAACCTCATAGCAGCAATTGTATTTGTCATTATCTCATTAACAATTACAAGCGGGGCACCTAAATTTGCTAATTTGAAATCGAAACACAACAATCTTTACATTGTTTCAGCCGCCGAAGTTTTCTTCATTGTGGCAGAGGATCTTCACCGCATACTGTAAGAATCTTTATGTTTCCGTGGCAGATTTTTGAAGACAAAAGCAAGTTTTCGAAGCTATAAACTGCTAATTAAGAATTGATTTTCAGTTTTAATTTGAGAATGGCGACTAAACGTTTGCCGGTTTAATTTTACCAATTGAGTGAGTATAGACTTTAATTTTTACACTCCACGGAAACTGATTATTGTATATCAAAATGATATTTTCCACAATATTTAAAACTGGGGCCAAAAATATTTATTTATTATCAATCCTTTTTGATTTCCCCACGCATGTTCCTCATGTTTATAATTTAAGTATATGAATAGGAAGAATTTCACCCTTCTTAACTTTGTACATTGAAACAATAAATTTGAATAGTAATTTCATTTTATTATTTTAAGAAATGGGATTTGGTACACCTTACCCAATGGCTTGGATGAATTTCTATCCAAATGGCGGACAAAGGCAGCCTAAGTGTGAGATGGGAAAGAAATATTATGACGGCGATGGAGTAGAGCATACAAGTAAGAATTTGCCAATGAATAAATTAATACAAAGTATCATGCTTTTCAATATGACATACTGAATGAATATTCAACTGGCAATTCAGTATGTATTAAAAGTTATATACAATTTTTTTCTGAGGTTTATATTTAATTTTTATATTTCTACTAGCAGTACGCGCACGACGTTGCCCATGGAATCAAGACTTCAACAAAATGGCAAAAAAATGTGCACAATGACACGAAAAAGTTTTGAAAATAAAACAAAAGATACACATTATTTATTTTCCCGTTTATTTTTCTTTCAGATAATGACATTTATCACAACAGAAATGTATATATTATTGAGATAACGATGACGCGAATGTAATGACGTCACCTGCCGGATTGTAATGAAAGCATATGACGTCACCTGCCGCGAGGAAGGTCACGCACCAGCCAATGATATTGTAGCAATGCATTCTGGATCTTCCTGGAGAAACTCTCGCTGTTAAATCTCGCTAGGAAAAAAACTGTTTGAACTGATAAGGGAAGAATTAATTAATAAAACGAAAAAAATATACTTTAACCTTTCTTGTTTTAAATTCGACAGAAACGTTCCAGTTATAAGCTGAAAAAAATGAAAATTATAGAGATGTTAGAACGTCAGATGCGAGAATTTCAAGAAATCTGTATTAAAAATTATCATAAAATGACTATTTTTCAAAAAGTTCTGAAATTTCTGTCAATTACGTTAGACGTACAGAACAATCTTCATTAGAACGGAAATCGTTTGATCTTTTCGATGGTGTAACTGTTTTTCTTCGTACAATTATTCGAAGTCATGCTATTGGGAAATATGAAAATCACTCAAAACAACACAAAATATTAAATAAAAAATTGTCTAAGTTAAATTATAAAATTCCGGCTTCTAGGTGTATTCAGTCACCATTACAACTACTTGTGTGCCAAATTTCATGGCTGTGAATGCGATAGATTCGTCTGGACATCGCAGACACACACACACGCACGCAAACATTGCCTTTTATAAGTATAGATTCTTTGTTCTGATTAAAATGCAAAACATGCTGAAAAGAAATGGCAATCATAAATTTAGACAAATTAAAAAAACACGATTTTACAATAATACAAATGAAACAAATGTACTTTTAATGGATATGCTTTGTCCATTCTATTTGAAACAGGAATTTCAAGTATATTCCTATTTCTGACTTTTATTGCAGTTTATTTTGTCCCACAATAGTTCATAGCCCGAATTTATTGTTGTAACTTTTCTTTAGAAACGGTGTTCCCATTTCCCATGCTTTTTATATTTTCTTTCTCAAATGATTTCACATATTACATAATTGGGTGAATTATGAAGTCAATGGATTTGATAATTTTTCGAAATATCGAAACTTCTTAATAGTCTCGAAATATTGAAATTTAAATCGTTTATAATTAGCTAAACTATTTAATGATTGCTGTTGCAATGTCCAAACCAAAGCAGTCAGGATCTTTGATGATTTAAGAGCAATCTGTAGGCAGGTTATACGAAACCAACATAATGCATTGGATATCAAAATAAACAGTGCTTAGTAGACCAACACGTTTAAAAATCTATGTAGTTCCTTAAATCCTTTCCATTTCGATAAATCAAAATAATCAATTGCTGTCCTTAATTTTCTATCTTTGTGAAATTCGGTTCTTACCCATAAATCGTTGTATTCTAAGAGATAGCTTATTTAATTTAATCTCTATATAATTCGAATTACGAATTTATAAATGTTTAATTGCGTGGTAATTAATCCATATCAGTTTGCTTCGAACAAATGTTCCTAATATTCACAAAGGAAAAGCTATTTATATAAACATTTTATAATCATATAAATAATCAGAAAATTTTGTTCTCAGTCGTAATAAATAATAGTCTATGGCAAGTCATTGTACTAATGTATGTTATGTCGAGAGAATTTTTTTGGAATCTTTCAATAGTCAACAGACGGATTTAATTTCTTATTAACTTTCTTCCAGTTCGAACATCTCAGGATCAGGCAGGCTGTAATCATGATTCGTCAATCACTTATTTCATTTCTTCAATACTTGATTGTGAATATCTTAGCACACGCTGCAAGGACTACGAGAGCTATGAGAATGGACGATGCAAATCTGAATCAAACTCAGAGAATAAGATGGGATTTCATTGCGTGGGAATTCCAGGACTCAAAGACCATTCCAAGTTCTATCTGGATACTTCTGGAAATTCACCATTTTGCTGAAGAGTGTATTTGTCTGCTCACCTTCTGAAACTTTCTGAGGGATATTCATCCCAGAAATGTTGTTTAGCATACGAATGCACTTCAAAGATAGCAGATTGTTGAAACACTAATTTGTTAAGTTATCTTCTGTAATTTTATGCAGGCATATTTCTTCCTGTAGTGTTGTAAAATGTATGAATGCACTTAAAGTTAATAAGTTATTGAAGCACTAATTTATTTTCTTCTTATCTGCTGTAATTTTATGAAGGCATATTTCTTCCTGCAGTGTTGTGAAATCTACGAATGCACTTAAATGACAATAAATTGTTGAAATGCTACTGTATAATGTTTTCATCACTCGTTTTCTGGGTAATATTCTGTTATAACTATCTTAAAAATGCCTGAAGCAAATAATTCTGTATTTTTTCAGAAGCCTCAAAAACCATAAAATATGAAAACAAATTGCATTTTTCTTAGAAAAATCTCTGTTAAGCAGCAAAAAACAACGCAAATGAAGAAGTAAAAGAAAATAATATCATTTCTTATATTCAGAAAACATGGAAGTAATGTAAACTTAAAACTATCATTTATATTTGATAATGTTTCTAAAAGAGATAAATAAAATAAAACATTTTTCAAAGGCAGGTAATATGAAAGAAAATGATTTTGGTTATGTTTAGAAAATTTACAGTATACTTACACAGCCCTAGAAATATTTATGTTTTTAGTCATCCAAAATTTTATCACTTCATTTATTTACGAAAACATATTAATTGTTTTGGAGAGGTTTGAAGAAATTGGAAAAATGTATCTTGTAATATTGAAGCATAATTTTTCTTTAAAATGTAATATTTTAATTTTAAAAAGTCTTCCAACTGAAGGCTAATCGGTAAGAAATAACACAGAATTAGCATGGGTTGTTACAGATTATTTCTTCGATTAGTGAGTAAAATTTTACCATCTCATTCTATGATATAAAAAGAGAGACTAGAGAATGCGTCATGAGTTCACTATTACCGTCACAATAGTAACTCAAATTTATTTTCTGGTTGTCTTCTTCAGAATGTATTGCTCTCTCTTCTACATTAAAACCAACTTTGTTAGAAAAGAATTTCTCAACAGTAGAAACTTATTTCATAAATATAATTTCTCGTCTAACGAAATTCATTATTTCAATGATACATATTCAATTCCTTGCATTCTGACTAAACTAAATAGCCAGAACTAGATATCTATTAAATTTCGTTCCAGAAAAACTTTTTTCAAATGATGAAGATGTAAATGTTCTGCAGAAAATAGTTACTTATGCAGTATTTATTTATGTATAAGACTCGAAAGTGTAGTTTTTATTGAAAGTATTTGCAGTTTTAAAGAAGTGTAAACAGCTGCAGTTTGATTTGAATGAAAACATGTGAGCATATTAGAAATAATTAATTATTTTTCTCTTTAATTTTTAACTGCATAAGATTACTTGCTGAAATAAATCTTGCTAAATTTCGTATTTATGAGAATAACTTCAGTATGCACAGATGAAATCATATTCCTGCAAAGAAAAAATAATATATTAATACTAATAAGCGTAATTAATCTCAACGTCTTGAGTCAGTAACTGAGAGTAATTTATCCAATCTAAAATAAAGGAAACTCCTTCTGAAATTGCAAATATTGAGCAATGGCAAGAGATTTTCCAAAGATAAAATTATTTTATACAAGTCCAACTTGGGTTTAAGTTGTTGACTACAGTCTCCAATAAACACGCACAGCGTAAAACAGCTGTACATTTTGCTTCCTTTCCTTTTACCTTGTTTGCACTTGGATACTGTGTTGCTAAAACATTACATGTATTTGCATATTTTTATACATATTCGTGAACACTTTCCACCGTGTATAATCAAAGATAATCGCGGTTGATTTAAATACAACAAAATCATTTGCCATGCATTGGCAGTTAGGAACATGCATCCTGGCATCTGAATTCGACACGAGTACGAATCATTAGGCACTCCGTGTCTTTGGGGAGTAGTAACACTCGGTGAATAATTCATTTTTCTTAATTGCCCTAATAAGGCGCGGTGTCTAAATGTTACTGGCACAAGTTGCCCTACTCTGGGGAAGTTACATGTTGCAGGAATTTAACTTGGGCATTTTGATTTCTGCTAATTACATCTGTATTTCCAAGTACAACTTACTTTGCTGTTCATTGGAGGGAAGGAAGTGTTAATCTCTGAGAAGTTTCATTCTGATATTCCTAATTTGAGGAATAAGAGAATTTTTAATGGTTGTTATTTCACAAAATCTTTATCGAGTGTAGATACCAGATCTAATTTGCAAACATTTTGAAATTTAATTTCTGTGACAATCATTCTATAATTCCTAATTTGGGGAATAGGAGGATTTTTAATGCTTATTATTTTACAAAAGCATTATCTAGTGTAGGTGCTAGAGCTAATTTACAGCCATTTTGAAGTATTATTTATGTAATTACCAATGATTCAATATAAAATCCCAAGCAGAGTTTCAAATTATGTTTTTTTTATCGCTGCACAAAAATGGAAACTCAAGACAATTCCCTCTAATAATAAGGATTTCATTTTAGTTCCTTATCGCTTTATTCTGTATGAGTTTTTCTGTAGTACCAGAAAATTCACTGTAGTGAATGTTTTCGTTTATAGTAATCAAATTTTAAATTTCTTTATTGTTTGAAGAGCAGTATCATTCGCTTAAGTGTTCATAGGAATTTCCAAAGGAACTGTATACTCGAGGACCGATTCCAATTAAGATCAGTTGTGTATATCGAACTGGTGTATGATAAAGTTGCCTTCAAGTGTCAGAGAACCTTATGTTGAATTGGCGTCGAATTTTAAGTTGAGAATACGGGAAAGACATGAATGCTTTGCAACTAAAAGTATTAACAAAACACATTTTTCTTAATAGTCTAGAAATGAACCAGAATCGGATGAGATGTAATTTTTTTCTGTTAACATTGCATTTTATTATTGATAATTCATTATTGCAATTTATATTTTTTTGGATATTAACACTATTCAGGCAAATGGATTATTTTTTCATGCAAGAGAAGTCTTTTATATCTAAACGCATTTTGTGGTATACATGAAAATCTGGTGTCGTACATGATAACATCGTGTATTGAGAGAAAATGCATACAAGGTGTTTATTAATTTTACCAATTTTTAGATAGTGAGAAAGTAATATTGATTGTTAGAATACTATACGCCAAACATTCACAAACATCACGACTACAATCGTAAAAATGTGACGTTTCTGTATATAATGTTTCACACGTTAGGTTAATGAGGTCACGTTTTTGTGGTCCACCTTGCAGATTCTGGGTTCAGTCTCTAGAACTTTCCGAAATCTTTGAATTTCTGCTTAAAATATCCACAAGAGGAAACATAGTTAAACAAGAGGTATCTTTTTTTTTTAATTTCCCACGCCGACACAGCTTACCTACAGATTGCAAAGCTTGTCCCGAGTCGGCGAGAAGAAAATTTTCAATACATATTCGATACGAATAATTTTACAATAGTAGTAATATAATACAATATAAAATATTAATACAAATACAATAAAATACAAATAAAATAGAAGACATCCTTATTGGGGCAAAACTAACTTTCTCAAATCTTTGAATTTCTGATTAAAATATCCAAACGAGAAAACATTGTTATACAAGAGATATCTTTTTTTATTTCCCTCGCCGACACAGCTTACCTACAGAGTGCAAAGCTTGTCACAAGTCGGCGGGAATTAAAATTTCAATACATAATAAATATGAATAATTTTACAGTAGTAGTAATAAAATATAAAATAGTAATACAAATACAATAAAATACAAATAAAATAAAAGACATCCTTCTTGGGGAGAAAGATACTTTCATAACAATAAAAATGCGTTATAAATAAATAATCATACCTAAGAGGGAGCAAAAAATGCAATAAAAGTGATATTTAACAGTTAATAAATATAATAAATAAAATTTATAAAAATAAACACATGAAAAAGAAACAAAATAAATTTATATGAAGTATCCAACAGGGCCAATTTATCGAGAGATGCACTTAAAAGCATGGAAACGATATCTGTGATACAAATTAGAAAAAAGAGAAAACAAATTCTATAATATGATTTTCGAAAGACTAAAAACGATTTATTTAACACAATTAAGGAGAGAAGAGAGAAAGAAAGTTTGATATGCCCCGTAGAAGCATTTGGGACAGTCTCTTGCATATGGAAACAAATTTCAAATATTGCATTTGCCGATTTCAAAAATTGTTTTTTTAATTTTCCTCTCAATTAATTATCAATCTCTGTAAAATTATCTGAATGCTTATTAAAATGACACATTTCCGTGGGGATGCAGTCAAAAAAATAATGAACTGCGGCTTCTATTTTCTTCTGGATACGTAGTGATGAATCAATGATTTAGATGTTCAAGATAATAAGGTCATTGTCCATGCCTATTTAAGAAAGTGTGGATAAATGTTTTTCTTTCCAATATATTCCGGGGTACGTTCAGACCTTATAAGAAATTCATTTTCAGACCTTAAAGTATTTTTTCTCTACAGAACACCTACTATAGTTTTGAATCTGCATGGATTAATGGCCTCTGATGACGTCATTTACCGGATTCATACTTCTTATAGTTGTTTGTTATTATTTTTTGTATTTTTAACTCTTTCAGAATTAAAAATTCCCTTGATTCTTATTTACATCTTTCTGCATCGCAATTTTTTCCTTGATGATGCAGCATTTGTAAAGACCAATTAAATTGCTTTTATTATTTTTGGTCTTTTTAGATATTCAATCCTATTTAAGAATTATATTGAAAATTTATTTTGAATTAAAAATTCTCTATCCACATATTCAACGAACCCTCCAATGCAGTGCGGTCATAAATTATTACACATATTTCAAAAGGTAATGAAAAAACACCCTATAATGTAGTAACTTCGTTTTTTCAAATGAGAAAGTAGCTCAAAAGGTTTTTTTTTTCAGACAGGTAACAAGCTATGGTGGAGCACTAAATCTGCGCAATCCAATGCAAATGTCGAAATAGCTATGGTGCAACTGAAGGCGCGTCTGGCACGTCTCTGGTTCCACCAAAGAAAATCAATTGTAAAAGTTCAAAGAATTATTCGGTTAGAGTATTGAAGAAGTCTCTAAGTACGAATATCATCAAACGTTGTTACGAGAAATTAAAGGGAACAAGAAATGTGCATCAGTGAGGGAGACTTTCACTTCTCAATGCTCATACTAACTATTAATTGAGTTCCTATTTGAAGACCAACTATTTCGATACTCCAACTGAATAATTCTTTGAAGGGTTACAATTTATTTGTTTTCGTGGAACCTGAGACGGGGCAGACGTGCCTTCTGTTGCACGGTAGCCATTTTCACATTTGCGTTGGATTGCGCAGATTTAGTGGGCCGTTACGACGCGCTACCTATCTGAAAAAAAGTGAGCTGCTCTCTCATTTAAAAAATACGAAGGGTTATAATACAGGTTTTTTAAGATTAATTTTTTTAAATGAATCCAATAATTTATTACTACTCTGATTGTCCCTCTGATTCTAAGTCATCATCAAGAAAATATTTTCCTAATCTGCTATAATATTTCATTTAGTATAGAATTTGATATAAGAATAGGAAGCCGGGATGTCCATTTCTACTCTTAAAGTTGTGATTATATTGGCGAAGTGATCATTACCCTGGTTACCGATATGTGACTTCATCTAGGCAATGCCAGTCAACCACCAGGCCAAACGAAATCATTTATGATTTCGAAAAGAATTATTTATGATTTTTTTTTGACAAATTCAGACCTTGGTCTAGCGTTCTCCAGTGTTGAAAAACATCACTTACACAGAATAAAATTTATACTCTAAGGAACCATCTAGAACTTCTAGAAAGCTCAATAAAGCTCGACTCTTCAATCATAGAACCGTATTCAAAGCACGAAACAGATGCATCTGATCCATCACCTGATAATGAAAGCATAGAATATAATCTAAAAATAAATAAATAAATAAAACCAATAAACCCGTGTGAAACTTTCTACATTCAACTTTCAACATCTCCTCTACCAAAAAAAATAATTATTTAGTCTTTTGATGGGTTGTTGATATTAAATACTCAATGAAAAGCAAACAGAGAAAAAGGCGTAAGGGAGTTGAGCATCCTTGAATTCACAATGTCTGTGGTGCTTAAATTTTTCTTTTAAGTTTAATTTTAAACAAACAATGTATTTTAAAGTAAACTTGTTGTGTTATGTCAGATATCGGGAAGACACGCTATTGAATGATCCTTTATTTATTGCCGTTGACTTTGAATTAGTTAAGAAAAGACTGCTGAATGCACGCATGATGCATTGAAGACGCATGGCATTAATTTAAAAAAATAAATATAGCAAGTGAATAGCATTTCGAACATAACTCTTATGACTCAAATGATAAATGATGGTTGAAGATAAATGAAAATAGAAAAAAAATTCAGAAAATCATACATATTGGAAAAGTTGGACTCGGCATTATAGAGAATGGGATGAATTTTCTGATAAATGAAGCATGATTTTATTTTTAAAATCTAGATTTGTAAGAATTCATCTTAAGTTTAACATCGCGCGACGTTCAGAAATATATCATTTATCTTTAAGAAATAAAGCAACTTACTAAAATAAAGAATTCGCAAAATGATAGTTTTTAATATGTTAATATTTGTTATCCGACAGTAAATTAATAGTATTTTACACCTAAATTATAATTATGATATTTGGAAATTTGGGTTTTCTTAAGGTAACATTTTCTTAATCTTTAATATAAGTGTACTTCAATTTAAGAACAAAAATTATTTTTAATGTTATTAGCAAATGTGAAAGGAGTCAAAAACTAATATTGTTATTCGTATTTTTGTAAGAGTATTATAAAATAAATATATTTCTATCATTCAAATGCAAACATCGAGGGTTTCTTTTTCAATAAAGAGAACGAATATATAACTCCATTTTGTTTACTTTCAAGAGAAGAATTTTTAGTTATTATCACTCTACATTCGTTCTCGTTATAACGTATTTACTTATGTGAGGTATTCTGACTGATGTCAAGTATGCTTGTTTTTCAAAAACATAAGTCATGTCGATCCTAATCATGTGGTAGTTTTATTCCTTCAGCATACTTTCCTATAAGGTTTTGGAGGATTGGGTTAGAGGGTTCTTTTTTTTCAAATTCCGATGCATAATAAATCTTTGAAGCTCAATATAAGTATTTTTTGGCAAGTAATTAAGGTGTTTAAAAACATTTAATAATGAAAAAGGAACTCAAAAGTAGTTAAAATTCAACTATATATAATGCAACAATGCTTAAAGAATATTCATGCGAAACTCATTCCGACCTGTTGCGAAGCCATCCATTGTATCTGAGTGACGGTCATTGCAATACCTCAAAATTTGAGGCCGGAGACCTGGTAGCCATCACCGGCCGCGGCCCAACTCCTCCCGTAGGAAGCACACACTATCACCGTCCCAAACAATAATAATAACTGTGGCAAGCCCAAGTTATTATTGTACCCAACAGTTAAGCAAGACTTCGCTAACTTATCCGGAGGCTTCTGATCAACGTACTCACGGTGTCCTCCTGAAGGACTACTTAAAGATTGAGATAGATCTTTATACCAGAAATAAATTCGACAGGTTCCTATATAAGAATTTTAAAGTTAGTTTTATAGTTTTAAGTATGGGAAATGCATATATAAATTAAACCAATTTTGTATAAGTTGCTGCACATGATTTTTTTCTTGGCGCATGATACTAAGCAACCCTTGCAGACAAATGTTATGGAAATTTCCACCAGCATAACCCAGCTTGAAGATCACAATAAGACAATTTGATAAATATCCATGTATGTTTTACGCATTTTTAGGCTGTTGAAATATGATAATAGTTCATCTTAAACAGTATAAGTAAGATACAAAGCATTTAGAATAAATCATAACACGCAATGATTTAATTTTGCGTGGTTTTATTCATTGTTTTTTGGTATAAACATACATGAAAAATTTCATAATGATACCTTGAACAGTAAATTAAAAATATTGCTAGCAAATTCTGAAAATGTATTCTAAACGTAGACGTAAATATTTAAAATAAGAAAACACCTTAAATAACTCCTATATTGTATGGAGAGGTCCTTTGGCTATAAATTCTGAACTATTTATAGAACATACACATGCAATATCTTAAAATGTTAAGAACGATCTTTCAAAAAAGATGAAATATTCAAAAAAATTGAAATTTTTATGGTCCCATAATTCCTTAAATATCATAAACTTGATTACGTAGAAATTGTTTAACTTTTCTAGATATGGAATAGTATTTGTAGCTGTAAGTTAGTTCGAGTAGCTCCGATAAGATCTACTATATGAGAATTATTAAGGTATAGATCTGGAAACATCTTTAAAAATTAAGGCAAAAAATCACTTAGGAAATGAAATAGGTGGAATAATTTTGTTCCATTTTTAAAATGTCTCTATTAAGTAATTAGTGGGTAATAAAATATCTGTCATTTTTAACCCCTCAGTACACGCGTGGGGTCTTTTTGACGCCATCCTTTCTCTTCTGTTAGACATTCTGGGAATTTCTAAACTCTTCCCTGTTACTTACTGTACCTTCATGGAGGAGCTAGAAGAAGAAGATAAGGGCGGGCGTAACCGGTGAAATGAGGCTTCTCCCTTTTAACTGGGGGGTGCTTGGGGTCAAATTGACTCGGACGTGTGCAGCAGAGAATAAAAGAATATGGAAAAGGTATGGAATAACGGAAATAAATTCAACTTTCCTTTTTCGCATTAAAGAGCTCATTTGTGTCTTAAATACAAGTTAATTGTACGAAAAGATGTTCTTATAGTTTGACTATATTTTATTTTTGTACACAATTAGCCAATAAAATAAGGAGTAAGTGTCTAACAATTTCGGGCCAAAATGACAACTGTTCTGTGCTAATGTTTCGAAAATGGGTGCGTTTGCTGAAGAGCTCAAAATATTTACCCAAACTTGCAATGCTTTCTTCCAAACAAAAGTTAAAACGTCTTTGTAGTACAATTCGGCTTCATTAATTTTGATCATTGAAAGGACCCTAGCTTTTTCACTTGTTCAGTAATATTCGTATGAACCTGTGAGGAAATGATTTTCAAATTCTTTTTCGCATATTGAAATAGCAGAAATTGAATTCTGCAGTATTTGTTAAAATTAAATTAATTTGATATTTATGCGTTATGAAAATGGTGCTTTTATTTATAAGTGACGCAAAAATCTCAAAATATTTTGAAAAGAATCTTAGTAATTTTCACCTTTCATTTAAATCTATAAATTCTAGCTGCTTTATTAGCTAATGCGATAAACTACAAGTCTAAATCCTTTTCGAATCGCCAGATGCAAACGTCACTATCACAAATACAATCGTCACCATCGCAAATACAAGCATCGTCGTTAACTGTTCCGGGCATCCTATGTATTTTTCAGAAAGAAATATAAAATTTTTGTGTTCTAATTTCAATAACATAAAAATTATAGAGATTTTTTTAATCAGTAACTGGAATTTTTTTAATTACGGAGCTATCCCATTTTCTGGTATTAAATGGCGAATACATAAAAGAAATCTCAAATATATGAAAAGAATTTGTTCTTTTTACTGATGTACAAATTTTTAATCAAAAATAGTCTATAAATTAGCTTAGGTCTGATTTTATCTTTATTTTCGGAAAAGGAAATGGAAATAAATAAAATTTATTTTGCACCACTATTCATTTTGAAATTATATCACCAGCTTATCCAGTGTATAAATTGATACGCGAAATAAAATTAAAGAATTTGAATAAACTATATTTTATTTTAAGTCACGAAATTTCATTGAATTTCAAATGCTTTCAGTGAAAAATAAAGAAAAATCGAATAAATACATTTTGAAAAAAATATTAAATATTGGAAAATAATATATTATAAATTTCAATTTTAACTAAGCATAAATAAAATGTCAATAAATTTTATTTTTTTACATTTTATTCCTGAAATAAAATTAAATTTTTATAAATTGAGGATTCATTTCTAAGAAATACATTCCTTGTAAATATGGAGAGAATTTTGGCTTTTATTAGAAAGCTGGAAAGAACTATAAATTCATTTGCAACAACTCAAGGACATTAGCTGTTTTACTTAAGAGTTTATAATGCAGCCATAAGGGTTGTGTTTAAAGAATGACACTTCTCACGTCTCGGTTAGTTACGTAACTACACATTTCTAGATTTTGAAAGTATCATTTAAGATAGAGTGCATTGTTATTCACCTACTTTCCTACAACAGAACTTCCAGTAAGTGTTTTGCTGCCTGAAACGAAAAAGATGGTAATCTTCTAAACACTACCGTTAACCCTAAAAGAACCGAAACAAATAATTACAATTTTATTTTTCAAACAAATTCTGCAGTACTTCCACTTCCCCATCTTAGACTGTCAGAAGTTTCAGAAGCACTGTGTTTTGAAAAATGAATGCGCTAAGGAGTAACGTGTTGTCTGACGTCTATAAAGTCTAGAGAACAAGTAAAATCTTTTACTTTGCTACAATCCGGCCTTAAAAGTATATAAGTGGAATGAAAAAAGTGTTGGCAGTTTAAAAGAGTTATCACGCGTCGGTAAATAGGCTAAATTAGAAGAATAGAATTCACGAATTCTTGTTTGGAAAAGCTCTGGGAAACAGTACACTTCGTGCTTATTTCCCGTGAAATGGGGAGAGATAGCCTCTTTTCCAGGAACTCATTCCGACGGCACGTATAAGTAAACAAGCAGTCATAGCAAAAATCAACAAGAATATTCTTCAGTAAATGCCTGAGATCTAAAATGAGAAAAGGAAGATTCAAATTATGGAAGTTCCTCCGCCGTGAAGTGCGTTTACTTATTTGTTTTATTTTATCTAAATGTAAGTGAGGAGAAAAGGAATTTTAAATTTAAGAAAAAGCAATGAACAAACATTTCGGCGAATGATGACTTTGATCTCACAGTAAATTCATTGAAATGTTTCTAATTTTCGATATCGACTGCTTGCATGCCTTCTAAGAGGAAATATGCCAATTTAATCGAGTGGAATTCTTACTTTTATCAATGTTCTAACACTAAAAATTGTATAGGGTTATATAACTCAATAATTATCGTTTAATACCTTAAAAGGCTTTTGTTTACACTTTATTAGAAGCGGTAAGGCGCAATTTAAATATCTTAATCTTTGAATTTAATGTAAAGTTCATGAAAAAATCGAAACTCTATTTTTACGCAGATTAATTTTTCAAATCACAGTTACTAATAATCTGACTAAATTGCTAATAATTTAATCATACTGACAGATTTAATACCATACGAAAGGAAATATGCCAAATTAATACAGTGGGATTATAACTTTTATCAATTTTCTGACCCTAAAAATGGTATAGGGGTATATAACTCAATAATTATCCTTTAATACCTTAAAACTGATTTAGTTGCATCATATTTGAGAAGGTAAGGCGCAATTTAAATGTCCAAATTTTCGAGTTTAATGTAAAGCTTAAGAAGAAAGTGAAATACTATTGCAACGCAGCTAAATCATTAAAATCATAGTTTTAGATATTGACAGCTTGAATAACTTATAACAGGAAATGAACAAATTTAATAGCGTGGAATTATTACTTTTATCAATTTTCTAACCCAAAAAATTGTATAGCGTTATATAACTAAATGATTATCATTTAATACTTTAAAACTTATTTGGTTACATTATATTAGAAAAGGTAAGGCGCAATTTAAATGTCTAAATCTTCGAGTTTAATGTAAAATTTAAGAAGAAATTGAAATCATATTTTAACACAGATAATCATTTAAATGATTATGAATTTGGGTGACTTGCTGCATACATTGTCTTTTAGCGTCCCAAAATATTTATGTAATGATTTTTTCAATTAAAATTTATAAGACAAATTCTAAGTGCCTAAAAAATTAAATTTTGGAATAATGCGTAACAAACTGAAACTTTTTTTACCTATCACACTATTTTCAATGGGTTTTGTAATGTGTGTTATTGGATTTTCTACGAAGCATGGATATTCTCCAACGCCTGGATGCTTTTTAACCCTTGAAGGCCCATGTTGCCTTTAAGCAACATACCAAATTTTGTCTTTTCAAATCGTAAGAATAATACTGAAGCTTGTTGTCGCAAATAGTAAATAAAAATACTGAAATTTTTAATAAATCAATTTGCAACCTATCGATGGCAGCCTGAGTGCTAATAAAAAAATTTAAAATAAATTCATGTTTCTCACTTCAGGCTGCATCATTTAGCTGTGTTTGTACGTTTGAGAACACCATATTTTTTTCTAAAATAATGAAGGAAATTCCTTATCCGTATTATTATTTATGAAAATTCATTTGTGTCTCACATTATACAATTTTATCAAGGGAATATTTTTCTGAAATAAAGCCCTGTGTTGTCAGTTAGAAACAAATTGATTTGTAGCCAAGAATAATGCTTAACTCTTTAATACCGAGGCGATTTTTTTTCTTCTAGTTCCTTTAAAACTGAGACTTTTGGGAGGAAGCGACATAAATTGGAGTCTCCCAACCTGCGTGGTAATTTACCCCAAAACCCCGCTCCCTGCTATAAAATTCGCTTAAGGCTCATGGAAATAGGCTTTGGCTAGCAAGGATAATTGGACCCCCCTACCACGCTTATGTCCAAAGCAATCTCAGAAACCTCACCTTCCCTCAAAAGAAGCCAACCGCCTCAGACCGGCCTTCGTCGCTGTTAAGGGGAAATTTTTAGATCGCCCGAGACCACCTTGCTGGGTGTGAGAGGATTAAAGAAAATAGGATTTTCCTACTTCTTTTTCAAGAAATGGCAGTCAAAAAACATTTTAACCCAATTTTTTTAAAAATCTTGTCTTTAAGGTTTAATGACAAAACATCACAAACTCGGGTACTAATAACAGCATTTTAAAAATTTATATTACCAAATTCTGACTAAAATTTGTTACCTTCAGTCGAATTGCTGAACACTCGAGTCGGATCCATTGATCTGTCATGAAACTCATCTCTCATCATCAAACACATGTTTCATGCACAATATGCATGAGAGATGAGTCTTCCATCTTCTCTCACGCATAAATCTAACCTAAATAACCCTAATAATAATCGCATGAGCTAAAGAACCTTTTCTTACTCATATACATCATTGATATGTTACAATTCACTGCAAGATTATATATTAAGATTATGTTTCGGGTAATGAACTGAAAACTGCAGATTGAAGAAAGTGTTTAACACTAGCGTTCTTAGAACCTCTAAATTAGATGACGATATGTGAGGAATGATTTATTCATTGTAACGAACTACTTATCATAAAAAATTGTGTAGAATTAATTTCAAGAAAAGTTATCCTATACAGATATTTTATGTGATAAATACATTGATAATTTTCTGTTTTTCTTATTAACAAGAATTCTTCTAGGTTTGTCTTTTTAGTTCTCTTCATAATATTCTTCTCACTAAAAATTAGGTGTTTCTTAGGGAAAAACCATCAAAATTTGAAAATGCTTTACTTATTTTAATAAGTTTCCAAAGGTTTATGAAGGTTGTAGATATTTTGTTTAAATATCAAAATAAAAAAACCTCAATTTTGAGAACAAAAATCTTTCTTTTAAGTATTTCTTCTCGCTCCTGAAAAATTGACTGTTTCTTAGGGAAAACCATCAAAATTTGAAAGTACCGCACTTGTTTTAATAAGATTCCAAAGATTTATAAAAGTTTTAGATATATTGTTTAAATATCAAAATAGAAATCCTTCAATTTTGAGGAAAAAAAGCCAACATTTCAATATTTCTTATAGCTCCAAAGCAACAAAAAGTAAACAAAATTCTGCACTTTTTATATCATTAATAATTTTTCCAAACCTGTTACTCACAACAAACTTTCTGCTGCAGCTTATCAAAATTCCCTAACAAGGAAGATTAAAAGTCATGATATGGATGCTTCTTTCTTCCTTCGTTTTAATTAATGCATCTGCTTTATAATTAGAGCAAGACCATTTCCACATGCGCATTGAATGTTATTGTTTTAAAAACTTAGTTTAAATAAGCTTTCGGCGCTTTTTATGCCCTGCAGCAAAAGCATCAAAGAATCGATAATTTATCCATTTGTTTCTTTTTATTTTTGTAATGTATTTCTTAGTAATTAACATTTATGGATGTCTTTCCTGAGGATATTATAGAAATTCTTTCTATCAGTTCCTATGAGAACTTAATTATAATTTTATTAGTGAAAATTAATGTGCTCCATATTATAACAAAGTGAAAAGCCATGCAAGTATTATAAACATTGAAGTTCAAATGCTAGTTCTTGATTAATATATTTATACATCAGAAATCTTTAAATTCTAATTTCCTCAGTGCGTGTTAATAATTTACAAGAATAGCAAGAATCGTCACATTAATTCCAATAAATGTTTTTCGATTAAAAATATTTATATGGTATAAAAATAAAATCAATTATTTTTAAAGTTAATTTTTATTACTATTATAAATTGTTTAATAGTTTCAGCAAGTTATCTAGTAATTACAGCCAAATAATTAAGATTGATTTACTAGACACATATATGATACTTCTCCTTCCTAATTTCATTATCCCACAGAAATGAGGATTTTGGACACAAGCTTCTGAACGTGATAACAAATATTGCTTCCATTTTTACCTCTATTTACGTGTACGTTAACACGCAATCTATGTCAAGGTTATAAATCAGGATTTTATACCATTTGAATATATGAGCAAAGAATCAATATTTGTTTGCACAAAATCAAGATATGATAGACGCGTTAAAACGGTTTTGTAGGCCTATTAATTGCAGTAAAATTTACAGCTTTACCAAGTTTTGACGATCTGTTACCACAAATACATCTATGGACGCCCACTGATTTAGAAGAAGATTCATTTACACCCAGTTCCAGGGAACTATATATTCTCGAAACAACACTTAAATTTTAAGCGTGACATCCAACGGACTCCATGGTATTATTATTTATCCCCCTCCTCCAACACCTCGATGGAAAAGGCGAAAGCTCTTTAACAAGATCTCGCGACTTTATGAAATACGGGTTTCGAGGAGGCCGCTTTATAACAGAGAAAAGAGGCTGACTATACATCAAATTTAACTGGAAGTGCTAAGAGTGGCGAGAGTCAAGCACAAACTTTAGGAGCGGGACAGAGTCGAGTCCGAAATTAAATCGTCGAGTTCGGGACCGAGCTTGATTTATTAGCTTCTAGGAAAAGGGTTTCGCCGAGTCTTGGCTGTCTGCCCGGTGAGAAATTGGTTAGGGGTTGCGGTTAATTTATAAGGATGTCAGTGTAAGTTATGGTTAATTTTGTTTCCTTCTCTCCCCCCTTGTGCTGCTGAAACGCATTTTGCTTAGCATGACAGGCTGAGATTTTCTAGCATCAGGAGTTTGAAATCAAGAAAGATGTACGAAGAATGTACGTTAACAAAAATAAGTTTGTCTTTGCTCTTAATTAGAATTAAAATGTTAATGGGATACAAATCAGATGAAGGAGATTTCTTTATGTTATTTTTAACAAGTAAGAATGTCTGAGATTATAGTGCAAGAAATAAGCAATATTTGTATCAGCATGTTAAACACTTTGCAAATTAGGTTCTTATCTCTGATATTAGAATGTTGCGAATGCTAGTTTCTTCTTCTGAAATCAGTAACATTAAGGATAACAACGCGATTCTTTTCTTTAGCTTTAATTTAGGCTCCCTTTTTTGTTTCTCTGTATCAGAATTTCATTTTCATTACAGATGACAGCTTTCAATCTTAAAATTCACCTTACTAAAGATCCTGTCTTGTAGATTTCTTTAAAAACAAATTTAAAACAAATTCCTAACATTATGAAATAAATAGCATTCAAGCCATGAGTTCTAATTAAAAGTTAGGAAAAAGATAAAGTGTTCTTTATTTCGAATTCAAGATACTTTTTAAGAAAATTTCACTGTTTTAAAATAATTAAAATATTCATGGTGTAATTCCTTGTCATCCTTGATTTGGAGAAAGTTTTGCGAATTACTTTATTTTATAAAGGTTATCTTGCAGTTTCAGTGCTTGAGTTGATTTTCAACGCAAAATTCCGTTTAAGAAGCCTAATTCTGTCTTATTTTGAATTCCTAAACGATATTCAATCAAATTAAGATATATATTAAAGTAATAAGTATTCAAAAAAAGTTTCAAAGTCAACTTCATAAATATAATAAAATTTTTATCAATTACCTGCATTTATTATCAAATTATTTAATTCATGTAGTTTGAAACATTAAGAAGTAACAAATATGAAAATTATGTGTTGGTAAGTCATATTTCAAAGATAAAGTCATATATTAATAGCTACTTTTCTTTTTATATTCGCGAGGTGTATTTATACGTTTCGCCTTGCTTTTCAGCTCGGATTTTTTGTATTGAAAATTTAAGCAATTGGGTAAATCTTCCCAATGTTAATATCTTCAGTGTTAAATTTATTTATGAAACATTGTATAACTTTATTTTTTAAATTGATTTTTTTAGATGAATGGTTATCCGTAAAAATAAAAATAAAGCTGGCAATTTAATTGGGAAGGTTTAAAATATCACTGGTTGCGATGGCGTATTCTATAATAAAACTTCACAATTCTCAAGATCGCCACCATTCCTTTATTAAAGTAGAAGTGTAAATTGAAAAGCTGAGAAACCATCTTATGTGTACAAAATAAATAAAAAAATTATAGTATTTTTTATTTTCTAAGATGAAGATATTCACATTAGTTCTTTACAACAATTTCCTAAAATAAATTTGTCATTTTTTTCTTCTGTTCCTCGAGATTAATCCGTAACTGTTTTACTCTATCAAACAGGTTAAAACAAATCTTGTAATTATTTTATTTTCCAAAGTTTGGTATAAGATATGTGTTCTTCTCGTGTATGGCTGATAAAGATCTTCCTAGATTCTGGTGAAAGATCTCGATAAAACTGAAAATTGTTGAATTAATATTATATTTTATCTGTCCTCTTGAAAATTAGCTGCTCTTGTGGTTATCAAGCGGTAGAAACATCAATCTTGTAATTGTATTTTTTCCTCGCGTATAATAGATTATAGTATTATTTTCTCTGAGATGTTTTATATCAGTGATACTGATATTTCCTGGTATTATAAACATTTCTTCGATTCTGAAAATGGGATGACAATGTAAAAATAAAATTGAAAATTTTATTTAATATCTTGGTCGTTTGAAGATATATAAATAATATATGATATTAAGTTGCATATCCAATAAATAAATTCATTTATCCCTACCAAATCGATATCGATAGTGTTTTCTGAACTAATATGTTCAAAAATATTGGAAAACGTTTTCAAAATGCAGAGGCAGCTTTTTAAGACAAACAAACAACAATACCATTTCTTCTAACTTAAAATACTTGGTAGATGTAATTCTTATTTCTGTTCCTAAGTTATTTGAGATACATTTACAATCGTCAACTACTTAAGTTCTACATGAGACAACCTATACATGAAATAAGTTTGACGTCACACACAATTTTTCTAGAAAGAGAATGGTACAAAGCAAATATTAGAAATACTCAACTTTATTGCATACTTAAATTTCAAGAGTTTCTTTTTTTTGCCAGCAACTACTGGGAATATTAACTATTCTACAACTATGAACAAAATCTGGTACAGGTGTTCTTATCCGGTTGGTGTCAAGACCTTTCTTTCTCGCTTGTCTCAATTAGTCGATTCAATCTTTGACGTATTTTGCCACACAAGAAAAGTCGACCGATTACCGACTATACGAGGAAGACGTTGCACGACAAAAAAAGATCATCCAGGCAGACTACCCATTTGGGTAGATGAAAGAGCCATGCGAATTTGTACAATATAAACAATTAAAATAGAACTCTATTTAATATCATTTCCTCGAAAGGCATTGACTAGTTAAGCCCTTCAAAAATTTCAGACAAGTTGTAGCTACATTCGTATCAGTTATTCTTTTTGCATCCTGTATCAAACTTATATGATAGTGTACCAAATTTTTCTCACACTAATGGTATATCAAGTAAAATTGAAGAGATTTCTTTTATCTGTACTTTTGCTTCCTGAAGTTTCCTCAGTATCACTTCCTTTCTTTCCTCATTACGACTTTCTCCGTTTCCGATATATCGATATAGCTTTTTTCCGGTACAGATACCTTTATAGATATATTAAATAGTGTGTATAATTCCATTCATTCATTTTCAGTTTGGATTCCGGGAAACTTCTGAGCGTTCGTGGTGGAAATACCATTGTGTATCGATATTTTCTTCTTTTTTATTGTGACTTTCTGTTGCAGCACTGTGTTTATAGTTTTTTTTCTTCATCAAAATGTCAAGCTTTCCTCCCTCTTTTAAAAGTCAATATCAGGGTGTAATCTCTTTTGTCTCCAAGTGAGAGGAAAGAAGAGTAAGACAGTAGTTCGAAGAAAGTGAAGAGAGTTTAATAACATTTTTTCCTCGATTTTTCCCTCTCCTATGGCGGCTTCTTAAAGAGGTGTAACATGTCAATTAAAACTTAAACCAAGGTTGAAATATTGGCCTGTTTCTGCAGAATATTTACGTTTGAGGAAAAGTAAACAATTAAATAAATAATTTAAAAGTTTTTCTCGTTCTCACCATACTTTATAATTAAATTATTTTAAGGTATATTTATAAAATGTCGCAAAATTAATTGATCTTATTAGAAAAAATGTATATTTGAAAGGTTTTCTGAAGAGATATTTTTCTATTATTTTTTTTTCTTTACGGGTTTTAATGTAAGCCTTGGTCATTCCTATTTGTGTGAAATGTTCAAATTTATTTAGGAAATATAATTTATTTATTTTACTCTTTAAACTAAACCTGAAAATCAAAATTTGGGAGGCAGTAGCGAAGGGGTTGAAGGGAGCGGAAGGGGCGATCCGTCCCTGGTGGCTTCTTGAAAGAACAAATCAAACATACGGGGCATTTTATGACTAAGAAAAGCAACATATCTCAATCATGGTACATAAAAAATGACATTATTGATTCATATTTTGCCTTTGTCTGTAAATTGTAATATGGGAAAGCTTTAGCTGTGGACGCGCGATTTCCGCAATCATCTACAGACATTTAAGGCGGCGTTGAAAGGACAAATAATATATACCCAACTATATTTTTTCCCTGTAATGTATTATTATTATTTGAGTTCAGCACAAGGAGAGGCATTAGCACTTTCCGCTCAGGGAGTAGCAAAAACTGCAGATACGCCACTGATTCAAGGTGCATCTAACTCATTTTACCATTTGTTTTACACAATCAGAAACAGGAAACGTTCTGGGGTTAGTTAGAGAAATTAACTGCGTTGATGTAATGGACTGTTATAAAAGAGATTTTGGCATCATTATCTGATTTCAATGTTTTGTGGCAGATCGCTAGTTGCACCATTAAAACATATGAATTATGATGATGATGTATTGAGATAATAGTAACTTTTTAGCCGCATTAAAGTGGATATATAATTGTAATTTTGATAGTGAGTATGATAAGACATTTAATTGTAATTTTATTTAATGCATTGTGTCCTTTCAAATTCTGTCTTCACAATGAGTGAAGGAATTGGCTCTACAAACTTTTGATTTCAGATGTAAAGAGCAGATTTTAGGGTTGTATAATGGGAGGATGGGGGTTTAGGTTATTGTTCTACGGAACTAGGTAAAAAATATTGAAAAAAGAGACTATTTTCTTAAAAGGATAAGTTTGCGTTGATCTGATTCTGATTTTTGGTTTTACTTGAGAAACCAATTTCGAAGAACCTTGAAGAAAATGACTTTGATTAGACATGTGGGAATAATATAGCAAATAAATTGAATAATTTTATACTAACTTTGAGGTATTTAATAATACATTATTATGATACATTACTGACCCTATGCAAAATATTTCTAATAAGAAAATTTATACGGAGAGCCATGGCAATGAAGCAAAGCATTATATATTTCTGTTAAATATTATTGAGAATACATTATGGAACATTATACAAATCTATTTCTGTAAAAATTTCAAGGTCGTAAATAGGCAGATGTTTCTAGATTATACATTAAAATTCTTTGCAAGATTGGTAAAATGCAGAAACATTCAGACTAATTTGAATACAATGGTTTTACAATCAGTTGTAAATTTTGGAAGTGCAATCGTTGGAACACACATTTTACAGCTAAAGATTTTGTCCGACATGACCTTTTGAGGATCTTCCACCAAGTGATGAAGAACAAATGAATTTGAGCTTGGCCTCTTTTACTGTAAGCAGATAATGTCTTGAAAATTTAATCAGTAATTTTACCCCTCATTACATTTTCTCCCTTACAATACATTTTCATAAAATATCATAAATATCAGGAAGATAAAAAAGGTTCTTCAAACAAACAGAAATTTTCCCATGGTTTTTTTGTATAACATGTAGAGTTCCATGCCAAATTTATGAAACTTACAGAATATTCGACAATACGTTAAAGAAGAATTGTATTTTAGGTAAAGTAAATTACCTTACGTGAGTTTTTTTAGTAAATAATGTTTTTTGCGTAAAATGTAAGAGTAAATTTTTGTTTAATAAATTCTAAGCAAGATTTATAAGACAGAATATATAAAATTCGTGTTAAATACCTTTAAGATTTAGAAAGCTGTTGACATTTCAGCCAGCAAATTTCTGTTAATTTTCTAAGAGAAAAAAATGACGAAGGATTTCCTAAATAAATATTTTTTTATTATTAAAAATTTTTATTTAAATAATATTTTCTTTCGGTTAATAACAGGTTAAAGTTTTCTCCCTTATCAGGGTCTATTATCGTTTTCATTAACAGTTTGAGTCTTCTCAATATATTTCGTAGCTAGGACCCTGAAGCGTTTGAAACACCAATTTCACTTGGTATGGCTTTACTGTTGATAAATGAATATACAAAACCGTTTTTTGATAGCTATTGCATTTTTATTCAGACAGAATTTTAAAAGCTGAATCATTTTATGTTATTGCCAGTACTAGGCTGATGACAATACCAAAACTGTCATCGGAACATACACCTTATCGAATGTCAAATTGAGTATGAAATATTAGAGATGATCAAAACGCTTTGGGAAAATTATAAAATTGTCCTTAGAATTTACTTCTCCGTTGAAAATTTTGATGAAATCACAATTAATTATTGTCTTAAAACTATTTACCAATTTCCTCTCAATACTTTTAACTTTGATAGACAATTTGTTACCTTTGAATGATTTTGTCGATAATAGCCTTAATTATTATTCATTATTACAAAAAAAAAAAAAAAACTACATCAAGTTCCTTGATACGAGTATTTCTGTTGTAAATCTAAAATTAAATCTGCATTTTTACAATTCAGTGTTTTGCTTATTAGCATTGTGTTTTTAAACACGCTTTTAAGTATCGTATTAAATCACAAATATATGATTTGAAAATGAAATTGGGCACTAACTTTGAATAGCATTTGTTTCAAAACAACACTACTCAAATAGGAAATAACAATAAGAAGAAATTTTCAATAAAGGAAAATAACTAATTCAACAATTGGAAAGATTATTTATAGTGAAGAAGTATGCACTGATAACGGACATGTTTGTACTATAAACATGAACTTCCAATTGAGTTCAGTGATTTTTAGTAATTTTTTTTAATTGTAGTTTACACTGCTGTGAATTCTTCCATCACTTTAAGATTTCGTCACGTGAAATTGTGAACTATTATACAAGAATATGGAGAAAAGTTCCTTGCACATTTATATGCAAGTATTTATAACAATATATGAATCTATTCGATAAATACTGATGATTATCTAGCAGATACATATTCCTTTAACAACGTGAAGGCCTGGTATGATACAACAAAAAATAATTCTTCATTATTTTCGAGCGCATCATTCTTTGCTTTGGCATTATTTCTTAATAAATAAAATGGTGGGGAGTAACATTTTACAAAGTGTGAACTTAAAACAAATATCAAAGTGCCTAACATGACATTCTAGAATGGGAGATCATGTGTGGAAAAGAGCAAGCTTCTATTTAATCTAAAATGTAAAATATATTACTCGTTTTAAAATATTTGACTTTAGTTTAGGATGAGAAAAGGCTCTTGTGCCTGAAACAAATTTTGTTTTGGTATTAAGCGATATAATATAAATGGTCGTGACAGAAAAAAGTACGCAATTTTTATTTTAACATAATAGTCCAGTCTAATAGTCCTTGAAAAATCAAGTAATAACACCAATTTGTACTTTAAGTTTTTAGGTTCGAAAACATGGAACTGCAGTTGCATACCGAGATCTGAACGGATAGGGGGGGGGAGGGGCCAGAATTAAGTAGATATGGATTTTTTGCATTTCCCAAATAAAATGCTACTAAACATGGGAGTAAAAGTTTAAATAATAAATTAAAATTTATAGTAAAACGATCTTAAATTTATAAGAGGTATTTCTTAATTTTTTACAATTAGAGCAGATAGATTTTTTTTTCAACAATTTTTAGAAATTTGGTACATTATATGTGGGATATATGGTAAATACTGCTTATCCATATATACAATATTTTTTCAAAATCCTTTTCGAAAAGAACTTCATCGCATAAAATGTCTGTAAATTTTTGTTTATCACTAAATTCGCTGAGAAAAAAATCCCTTCTCTAAAGACTGCATTTTCAAATAATCTTTATAATGGGTAGATTTCAATTAAAAGGTTCTGACTGTTTTATTTATTGTCTCATTTTGTTTATCCCTGATCAATTATCCCCATCAGAAAAAAGGTTTTCTCTTTCGGAAAAATGCATTCTGACAAAATGATTACTTCTAATATAATTTTCAGCACTTTTATGAAAATCCGACCATTATAAGACATTTGAGATTGTAGAACAACACATTTAGAGTGGGGTTTTCGCAATTCGGACAGATAAGAAACTTTCAAACACATAAATCACTGCTACTCGTCATTATTAAATTCAAAACGCATCTTCTAGTGAAGAACTGGTTCAAAATCGGGGCTTTTTTTGATGACCAGGAAAGACATAGCGCCTGTGAAGGCGAACAGCGCCTGGTGCACATATGTACACTGATAGAAGAAACTAACGGTGGTATAAATTTCCAACACCGTTTGTATTATCTCTTCACACAAAAAAATCACTGTAGAAGAAGGGACCATTACCATTAAGGTTTGACTGTTGTCTAGTTTTTACCACATAAACTTTTTTTTTTCAATGACGAAATATTGCTTTTGATCAGAAATCCT
>BGPR01017893.1:19089-31739 GCA_013235015.1 Araneus ventricosus | reverse complement strand
GTGTTGGACTGTTTACATCATACACCACAGAGAGACCTTTTGCAACAGTATGAAATTTGACCAAAAACCGATGTTCCTCTCAGCATCGTTTCAATTTGAAGCTCGGTGAGAATTTTGAAAGTAAAACCAGTAACACTTTTAGCCCTTTCAAAATAGCGGGATTACTTATAACGCCTTTTTAGAGCCTTTGTGAGAAAATTCTTTCATGTGCAAAAAAATTACCTACTTCCAAAACATGAATGGATAAATTTATAAACGCGTCAGAAAAAGATATAGAGGAGTTTTGCTTCTTATATAAACTTTTGTTTAACTTTCTTCATGTTTGTAAAGATGGAATTTTATATCAGTATTTCGATCACTTCCTGGTGCGCTAGAGATTTCAAATTTTGTATAATTATGCATTCTCTATGACAATGCACTATTTTAATATTTTTAGAACTTAATTACTTATTAATGATTAATTTAATTACCTTTTATATCCATACTCGTGGCGCCATCTGATAGGGAATTTGAGAAAAATTGATTTCAAGATTAGTTTGTTTATATCTACAATATTTACGATCACCGTAAGAGTATAATATTACCTCTAACGACGAATAAGAAGAAAAAAAATTCTAGTTATTGATTAATTAAGGTCTCACATTTTGTCTTTTTAACAAATTTCAATAATATTTCTTAGGTCAACGTGTCTGGGCAATCATTTGATGAAACACTTTTTCGTTTTCGTTTGCTGAAAATAACATTTTATCTCCAAACATACATGTTCTCAAGTTAATATAACAATTCGATTATTGAAATCATTTCTAGGACCATTATTCTTAGATTTTTATACTTAAATATTGAAGCCCTAATTTTTTAAAAGCTTCAGGATGTCTCCAAAAATTTAAAAAAATAATGAATAGGTCCAAAATGTAATAAATATATTTATAAAAATTTTATGTTTTGAATGCATTAAGCAAAAAAAGCATTACAAACATTCTACGATATGTCGAAAAGTTACGAGTCAAAAGTTTCTCATCATTATACCTTCGAATGTTGTTATGATAAAAAAAATTACGAAGATTAGATAACCTGTACGATATAAGTCAGCAGATAAGTATGAGTCATTATAAGATCCTTTAGTGGGATTTCTTTTGATGTGAGGGTTGGAGACAATAAGAAGACGTTTTAATCTGAGTTATTTATTTAAATTTGTGGGATATATGGGACGCATGGACAACGAAGACATAAAATGATGAAAGGCTATATACATGATGATACGAAATATAAATTGCCTACATGCTCAGTTACATTTGAGCTGTTACTTAAATATCAAACTGTATTAATATTCTAAAACGATATCTTACTGGCAAACCCTAGCCAGTCACTCGCCAAGACCACTTGGTCCGCCCGAACAGAACTTCCCGTTCTTACATGTGTCTACACTTGCTGACTGCCAAAACCCATCTCTTTGAACATGGCGTCTTCCGCTCTGAGGCAGAACAGGGTTACCGGAATTTGGCGGTGTAGGATTGCCAAAACTTGGCGTTTCTTACAGCCATGTTCCAGATAGATCTTAAGAACTTCAGACAAAGACTATAACAGATCAAACAACGAAAGAATTATGTACTATCAAGAATAAATGAATTATCCTGTGCGTAAATACAGCTTCTTTCCCTGAACATTGGTAGTATAGATTAAAATTACCATTTTATATTAAAAACGAACATTTTAACCTGAAAAAGGTGAATTTTTTATTAAAATCCTTTATTAAGTAATAACACTTAAGAGGACGTTAGCTTGTCACTTTCTAACTGGAAAAAGTGCATTCATGATTAATGTAGTGAGTACTTCTTGTATTCTTAATTAATGCAACATGTAGGATCATGGTTTAATTAATTCCTAAAGAGAATAGTAGCACGTGTTAAATTAACTGTTTTAACTCAGCAAGATTGAGAATTCATTTTTATCAAATTTCTAGAACAAACTAAACGTGAAATAAGGGTTTTTTTTGTTAAGCTTCCATCCGTAAGAAATGCTTCCGTTTAGTCAAATAATTCTTATTTATCTTTGCTTTTAAATGTAGAAAAGAATGAAGTATTTGGAAAAAATAAAAGTTTCTTTTTTTCTGAAAACAGAGGAAGAATCATTTGTAAACGTAGAGTACTAAAAACATAGCGCAATTTTATTTTCTCTTTTTGTAAAAAGGGTTTTATTATACATTTGTCTAAGAATGTTCGCTTTGTTACTACCATGCTAGAAATGTTGTTTCTTTCCTCTATTTCTTTAATTTTGATAAATTTCCATGTGAAATTTAATTACATCTTGTTAAAATGATCCGACTAATAATAATAATTTCGCCAGTTTCTAAGAATTCAGTCATGCATATTTTTTTCTGTTAGAATGAACAGACAACAGCAGTTTATTAGCGACATTTTGAAACAATAATTCTCACCGACTTTATTGTAGAAGTGGATAAAAATAAAGACAGAGAATAAAACAGATACACCAATGAATAAATTTATACCGTAGTAATGCATCAATTTATGCCTTAGTAATGAATCAATTTATACCGTAGTAATGATTCAATTTACACCGTAGTAATGAATCAATTTATACCGTCTTACATGTTGTTTCCTTCTGAAAATGCAATTTTGGAATGAATTGCGTTTCTTGCGGCAAGAAAAACGCCGTGTCTTCAAATCGCGGTGTAAGATCATCTGCCGTTATATTAAGAATGCCATTAAAAATTATGGTTGTAATGTAATTGTAATGTCACGTGAATTCAATACATTATGTTTCGTAAAAAAGTATATGTTCCTGAATGTAAATGTAAAAATAAAAAAGGAAGTTTTAGTGTTTACAATAATTAATTAAGGATTTCTGTTAGATTTCACAGCCTTAAGGATTGTGCTTGGAAGACATCACATTTTCTTGTTGGACCTGAAAAAAGTTTACCTTTCAGCATGAATCGATATCCAATCGAATTACAGTTTAGCTATTTTCGATCAATCTCTAGCTTACCGGTAATAATGTTAATTGTTTCCAGAGCAGCAGAGTGCAATTATTGAATAATATTCTGCTTAAATATGCATATTATGTATTATTCCAGAAACTAAATACAGTCGGACCTCTATTTAACGAAGTCGCTAAATCCCGAAAAAAAGTTCGTTATATGGAAAATTCGTTAAATAGAGGTTCACCTTTTAAATTACTTTAAATTACACAAAAACAGATTTTAAATTCATAAACACTAAATATTATTAAAAAAGTAATTAATTACACCTTTATTTTGTATATTAATATCTATTTATTTCACCCATCAAAAAGAAATCTGCAAAGAAAACAAGAATAAAACAAAACATTGTCCGGGAATACACTGGATTTTCAATTAAAAATAATTTTATATTAAAATTAATGAATTTTATCATTTTATCATACGAAGGCTTGTTGATTTCTGCATCATGATGATTTTCATCTTCATCGTCTTCGTCTTCATCGCAATTCATTGCTGCATTGTTTATATTTTTCACACTGTCCACTTCAAAACTGCCTCATCCGCATCTTCATAGACACATGCTTTTAAACGTTTTGAACGAGAATTCGATGAATCATAATTTTGTATTAGCCACGATTTTTTATTATGGTTGATAAGCTGTATGGAGGAATACCAAATTTTAAAGCAATATCCTTTTTTCCACTCCTTTATCCACCTCGTGAAGAATTAAATATTTTTCTTTGATGCTCAAGCACCTTCGCTTTGACATTTTCCAGCTTCAAGGTCATTGATCACCATAAAATGTGTTAAAAGAAAGAATAAGTTTGAAATGTTTAGAAATATTTTGAGAAATAGGGAGAAAAAGAAATATTGGATCACAAGAAAAAGTTCGTTAAATAGAGAATGCACTTCGCTATTTGGAGGTTATTTTACGAAGAAATTTGCAAAATGTTCTTGGTTTCAAGAAAAAGTTCACAAAATGCAGAAATTCGCAAAATGGAAGTTCGTTAAATAGAGGTCCGACTGTATTTGAACACTCTTTTATTAAACTTCAGCTTCTTCAGTGTATCCAAAATTCCTAATAAGAATAAAATAGCTATCAATTCAAAAATAAGTCTTATTCCGAATTATAAACAACTAGCAGTACGCTCACGGCGTTGCCCGTGGCATAATGATCTCAACAAAATAAAAAATAAAGTTTTGAAAACGAAATCAAAACGTGTATATATAATATTATTGATTTCGCCTTCGACTGTTAGTTAAAGTTAGGCTTGCCAGATTTCTGAAATGTTCAACCGGGACACCGGAGTGTCCCCCAGCGTCGCGGGTATTCAAGGGTACACACCCTTGGCGGGTTTTTAGAGTGTTTTAGAGGATAGTTTATTCTCAATGACATGAATAAATGGTTACTGATTAGGAACTTAAACCAGGGGTAATAATAAATGACACAAGCATAAAAATTTAAACATTTTATTTCTTACATGTTAATATTTATAAGTTACTTAAGTAAGAACAAACACTTTGAATGAGGAATAAAAATTTGAACAATATTTACATGTACTTTTCATTGGCTGGGACTTTTTTTAGAAAGTCTTTTTTTTTGTTTTTAATCGTGTTGTAAAAATCTTCACAAGCTATTCCGATATTAATTTTACATGTCATCAAGCCTTTAACTGTAGATTCCTTCATCAAACCCCTATCATCAATCCATGCGTTGTTCATGAAAGAAAATACTCTCTCAACTGGTGCTGATGTCCCAGGTAAGCAGAAGGCATGGTCAAGATTGGCGAGAGAAGACGATACGATGACAATATTATTTATTAGCAGACCATCACTCTTCTATAGTTTTCACTTTGCATACAGTACGGTGAAATAAATGATAAAGTAATTATCCTAAACAATCCTTCACAGTTAATTATTTTTAGACTTTTTTGGCCATCTATAATCAAATTCAATTTTTACCGGGACGTGAAGTAAACCGGCCGGGACACCGGGATTTTGTCTGAAAACCGGGACTGTCCCGGTCAAACCGGGACGTCTGGCAAGCCTAGTTAAAGTACTCACAGGAAAATTCTTTTAATTAAAGATACCAGAATAAAGAGCCGTATATTTTCATCAAACGACGGAACATTTAATCCAAATTTAATTATTCCAAGTGGACTTGAGTTGTAGCTAGTATGACGTAAACAGTGTGATGTCAAAACAAGGAGACTAGATCGTCAGATCAAACACTGTTCTCGTCATCTAGCAAAGGCTAAAATTTACAAGGTAGTGTCCCCCAAAGAACATTCGATTGGTGGTAAAATCTTAAGTTTATTGAATATTTTTTCTTTTTCAGCAATTCTTCATTTATTAGTGGGTATTTAAAACATTCATCATTTTTAAAAATTCTGTTGGACAGTGATAAACGTGATTAAGATGACCAAACAGGAAGAATGAAGTTCAATATTATTTAGTGATGACTAATTTTAATTTTTCACAATATAACTTCAGTAGAACTCCGCTAATCCAAACTAATTGCGATCGGTGCCTGTTCGGATTAGAAAAAATTCGCATTACCCGAAATTCAGATAAAAATAGAAACGAAAAAGATGTGTGCTAAGAAAAATTTAAGTTATAAGTACTCAGTACTACTATCTCTTGAATTCTTTTATTCAAAAGCAATAGAAAGAGAATATGTCTCCCCTTTTCATTAGACTAATGGATGTTCTCCTGTATAAAGTGACCTCATCTTACTGCGAACTCAAGAAGAGATTCATTCCGTGAAAACTAGTGAGCCGTGACGGCGGAGGCTAAAGAATAGATTTTTCTTTCTTCCTCCACATGCAATCTCTACCAGTTCAATACCTAATTTTCCAAGAAATGAATCATTCACTTCCTGCTAGCTCATTCTGGTATGATCACGCTTCTCCCTGACACGTCATTCTTTTCTGTAAAATCGAAACCACTTGTTTTGTGTGGATTACCTCTTTTGTTTTTAGTATGTATATCAAAATCTTTTCAGGCAATCTTTTCATTTACATATAATTATCGAAAATAAAATCGGTTCGGATTAACCGGAATTTCGGATTAGAGGGGTTTAACTGTATTTGCTTACATTATTATTCTACGCAAGGTGAAGGAAAAAAAAGTTAATGATGTCAAAAACTGGTCTTTTTTTCATCTCTGGAGAAAACCAAATTCACATACACACAAAAAAAATATGTGAGCATTCTTGTATTTCCAAAATCAAACTTAAGTATTTTTTAATTGAATTTTCCTGCTGCAACTTGATTTTTCGCTTAGTGAATTTCTAAACTTCCGGAGACTTTTTCTTTTCCCTTTTCTATGGAAAAAATATACACGATAAAAATGTTCTTTCTGATGAAATTGAAATATCCTTTTACTTCTTTTCCTTTTCCATCAAATACAAAGAATCTCTTCAATGAAAACGGACACTGTTTTTTCGCTTCCGGTTTGGTACATTTCCCAAATGAATACGACTCAATTTGCAGAGGTTTCAATCGCATAAAAGCGCCATATGTCTGAGAGGTAAAGTGTACCGATGGAACAAAAGCTAGAGAGTTTGAAATTATTGCAGTTCCCCCTTTAATAATATTTAGAAGAAAAGTTATTTCATTTTTCCGAGGATCATTTTGAACACAACGTAAACAATATTTGAAAACGGACACTGTTTTTTCACTTTCGGTTTGGTATATTTCCCAAATGAATACGACTCGACCTGCAGAGGTTTCAATCGCATAAAAGCGTTATACGTCTCAGAGATTAGCCCAGATAGCACGTAAGTTTGCAGCAAGTTTGATTTTGACTTGATATTCCCTTGTCATGGCAAAATTTGACGCGTCAAACTTGAAACGAACTTGTAGCAAGTTCGCTGTGACAATTACCTCCACCCTCGCTTGCAACGCATTTGCTGCAAGTTCGATGTGACAAAATAGCGCCCCCTCCCTTGCAAATCAAATTTGCTGCAAGTTTGCAAAACAAACTTCCTGAAAAGACAGCACAAGAGATAATTATCTTTGTCTCTTTTTTTTAAAAAAAACATCCGATTTTTAATAGCATCTCCTGGACCGTCCTTCTTTTTATTAATTCAATAAATCAATGATAATTTGTAAAAAAAAACAACTTTTTGATAAAAAAAATTTTGAAACATTTTCCATCCTTTTATTAAATATATCACTCGCACTTTAAAGAAAACTATATCGTCTGTTTCTTAATGTTGAAATTTTAGCGTTTATAAACAAAATTAAACCGAAAAAGCAGTCAATGTTTGTTGAAAAATAAACTTATACATTTTGTCCCATTTTAAAGTAATTATTTTTGAACTCTAATTTCATAATTTATTCTACTAACAAAACGTAGTTATTAGAGAAATTCTCTCTCTCTTTGACTTCAAATCATATTCGCAACTCAAAAAATTAATGAAATCAAGAGAATAGTTTAAAATAAATCGTATACGAATCGAATGGAACGATGTATTAGCGAAATCTATCTTCTCTTCTCCGAGTTTAACTGTCCCAGTGGTTACCGCGTCAACTTCCGAACCGGTAGGTCGCGAGTTCTATCCTGGGTTGTGTTTGTATTCAGCTTTTGCTATAATTTGCAATGAGTTTACAATGCAAGCTTGCTGCAAGTTCGTCCTATGGTGACTTCGAGGCTTGCGTTAACTTGCTGCAAGCTTGTTTCACACTTGCATACTTGTCGTGACAAATTTGCAGAAAGCTTAGACTTGCAGTGCAAGTCTGCTGCAAACTAAAATTGCTATCTGGGAAGTGTACTGATGGAACAAAAGCGAGAGTGTTTGATACTATTGCAGTTCCCCACCTTAATAATATTTAGACGAAAAGTTATTTTATTTTTCCGGGGATCATTTTGAACATAACGAAAACAATGTCTTGACACCGTTCAAGTTTAGTTTAATTATATTAACGTCCCATTTTGAAGCAAATCGAATGCTATTTTGAAACTCCCATCGTAATTTTGAACTGAGGTCAGATGACTAGGACGCCACTTGAGTTGCCACCGCCTTTCCAAATTTCTGCACCATACCACCTTTAAGAATATTTGAACCACGTCAGATTTAACATGCACTAGGCGAACAAACACGGCGGATCTTCAGTGGTATCGGACTTAGAACCTGGAGCTCTTCGCCTACGAAACCGGGACCTTGTCCCTAGGGCCACCATGGTCTTGTTATTCCATTCAGTTTCATAACCCAGAAGGGTCGACTCAATCCAATGGTTGTAGAGTCATTTGATATTCCCCCCACCCCGGGAAATAGAAACATGAGCACGAATGAGAGTTGTGGCATCAACTACAAGCAATCTCACTATATTTAAAAAGGCAAGTTAAATATTTAAATAGAGGTTTAATTAAAAGCAATATCACACAATTATTGCACTTATTGACTTAACAACTACAAACATAAAAATGCACAACAAAACGGCGGTGATACGAAAACAAGATACAACCCCAAACAGAAGACAAAGCAAATAAAACCCAAAATGCAAAGCAAACAAAACATATTGACATAAAAGCTATAGACACAAAAATGCAAAACAAAACGGCGGTGATAACAAAACAAGACACAACTCCAAACAGAACGCAAAGCAAATAAACCCCCAAAAATACAAAGCAAACAAAATACAAAGCACACAAAACACAAAGAATGCAAAACAAACAATACAAAGACAAAACAAAAACGAATACAAAACAAAAAGTAAATAACACAAAAGGGGAAAAAGAAACATGAACAAAACAGAGAGGGGGAAAGAATAGGTAAAAATCGAAACACAGCACATAAAAGCAACACAAAAATATTTCATTTTAATTTTAAGGACTGACTTTAAACGACAAATAAAAAAGTTTATGCGAAATTTAAAGAATAAAAACCGATAAGAATAAAATTAAGAAATAATAATAAAAAAAATATTTTTTATCAGATGAGAAAAAGACTTTTCTAAATGAAGAATAAAATATTTTTCCGATCAACTTATACTAGGTCTCAACAAACACGTTACCAAGGGAAGCGAAAGAAGAGCAATCTTTTGAATAAGAAATCAGATCACAAGCTCGCAGGACCTATAATCCGATCACATACCCTAAAAACACAAAGATATTGTACAATATTGAACAATATTCGCAATATTGTATAATATTGTACAATATCATATAATATTATATAATATCGAACAATATTATACAATATCGGACAACATGTTGTGCTACCTGGGTACCTGTTTAGACATTTGAAAACACTTCTCGGTCTTAAAAAGATACCCCTTTCTTTCCCCCAAAGAGCCCTATAATAATCACTCGCCCAAACTGCCTGCACGCCTCATTTGGAACATACAGCTCCCGAAATCCGACCGACCAGTATAGAACTTACCCGGGCGGTTTGGGGCGAATTAGAAGTCCGAAGGTTTAGATTATCACCGTAATAAAGGTTATGATTTCTTAAAAGGCCTATAATGTGAAATCGGCGATCATGATAACGACAATCAAACCCACCAACTTGAACTGGTGTATTCATCATATATTTCTTTTGATAATAATAAATCATCGTCAAAATCCTTATTCTATCCGATATTAAGTGTTTCAGTAACATGAAATAGTAAATTAATAGAAAAACAAATACACTTGATTAAAGCAGGATTCAAATAGCAAATATTACTGTACTCAAATCGCAAATATTCTGTATTTTTTTGAAGTTGTATCAAGAAGTGGGCTTCAGTTCTTTAACATTTTCTTTGTCTTTTGTAGCTGTTCAAAACTTTTGTATTTGCTGTTGCGTTTTTGCATTCAATGTAATTGTAAGATCCCCTAAGATCCCCCAAGATCAGTAGCGACCAGTAACTTTTTCCCCATGCCATGGGTCACTGAACAGAGCAGGTGTCTCAGCGGGAAGTCCTCGTTAAAACGCCGACAAAGAGGGCCGGGAGTCCAGGCTGTCACCAGTGGACTACTCGTTAGTGGAAGTGATTGATAGGGTCATTTACCTCCAGCCTGAGAACCCGCTTACGACAGGAAAAGGACCAAAAAGGTAAGGAGCCAATAATGGTTCGCTGAAATAGACTCCACCTACAAAATGGACGAGGATTCGTGGAGAGGCTTATGACCGCTTCCCCAGTGGGGAGAAGCTGAGGATTAAAAAGAGAAGAGCGAGGATGGAGGAGGAAGAGAGATTTTCCGGAAGAGGACTGAAACGAGCAAGGGCTCGATTTTCTTGGTGGTGAAAAGATAGACTTGGGTCGCTGAGATCTCAAGTCCGGTCGACGGAAGACCGACAGCCTTCTTTTAGGCCACTCGTAGAAGTGGACCTGTTTTGGTTATGTGACAGAGTACTGTATAGAACTGTACCAGAACTGTAACAATTATTTCATTATTTTTTCATAATTTTCTTGCATTTAATCAAGAACTTTGCTAATAAATCTCTTGCACGCACGTGCTATAAAAAATGGAGTATTTCTTGGCTCTGGACCTTCCTCCCCAGAGACCTTAGCTGTCAAACATTTTACATAATACAAATTTGATGTAATGTCTTTTTTCTATCTGAATTGTTGTTGTTTGTTATTCTCTGATGTCCAAATCAGTGCCTTGTACCTTTTGGGTCGGCTTGTGCAAACTTATAAATAAATAATGCAACCCAAAAGAGCGAAAATGTAATGTTTTCCACAAGAAAACTAGCAACCCAAGATGGCGGACTGCTGGCGAGTTTTTAATAGTTGGCGCGAGTTTGGCGAGAGACCTGACCGTAATCTTTAGTCATACCTGAATATCATAGAAAAGAAGGAAAATGAAAAAATTCAGATTAGGAATGCTACCATTCATATACCGTATGCTATAGCAGGGCTATTTTGAGTGAAGCGAGATGGAAAAAAAAATTTCATATCAAGTTATTTTCTAGATTTAACCACAAATGAGGTTTGAATATTTGATTAGATCGCTCCATTCAAAGTTTTCTTTGAGTTTTGAGTTCCGCTTTTCGAATGTCTGGTAAAAAATCAAATTATTTTATTTGAATCAAAATAGAAAAATTGCTTTTTATGACGTAACATAAATATGAAGGATTCGATAAATATTTTTACCACCGTTACATAAGACATGTTCTTTTTTAAATATGAATTTTAAAGTCCGTACTATAATTTTATGCTTGGAAAATGTATACACAAAATAAACCTATCCCGCATAAGTTATCGAACATTAATTCCGTTTCGATTGAAGGTTTTAAAACATCCAAGAAAAACAAATGTTATAAAAATTCATCCCCAGATAACACAGCTTGAAAATCATGCATTATAATAAATATCCAGATATCTTTGATTTTTTTTAAGTTTTAAAATATGATAATACTTTTTTTCTTAAAAATTCCAACTACGAAATAAACACTAGAAACAAACCATATCACATTATGCTGTGATTTTTAAAGATAGTTTCATTGTGATTGTATAAACTTCTCAAGAAAATTTCATAGACATACGATGAATAAAGTACATATGTGTTCCCAATAACCTCATAGTCCCTGGGATAATCAGGAACGCAACATGGTGATTAAGAACAAGGCTAGTTCATTAATAAACTATTTTGGAAAAAATTGACTGTTTAATGAAAAGTACAGAACATGACTATACACTGACAAAAAATATAGACCTCTTATCCATCTTTTAAAGACAAAAAATGACAGGTTGTTTAAAATTTGTCTTAGATTAATTTATATTTATGTCCCATTTTTCAGGAACCCGTTTTTTGGGTCGGACCTCGTAATTTGAACCTCAATCAGATGACGGGAACGGCACCTGAGCTGGCGCCCCTCAACAAAACTTCCATACCACACCAATGGGAGGACATTTGGCCCTTATGGATTCAACGCGCACCAGACCCGCTTACATGGCATTTCTTCGGTGGAATCGGGTTTCGAGCCTGGAAGCCTCCGGCCCGAGGTCGAGACCTTACCATCAGGTCACCATAGCTCTATTAAAATTCGTCTCCTATTCCCCAAATGATCCTACAAACATGTTAATAGCTTAAAATATTCTGAATGATTGAAGCTTTCATAAAAAATTTGTTAAAAAAATCTGAAAAAAGAATGTGAACTTTAAAGGACTTAAAGCGCATATAAATTATTTTTACAGCAGTAATATTCTACTTTAAGCCGTAAAGGTACTGCGGTGGCCTACTGGTATGGTGCCAGATTCGGAGCCGCAGAGTTCCAGGTTTGTAACCTTATTGAACCAAAGAATTTCCGTGTATGTAGGCCTGTTGCACGTTAAATCCATGTCTAGGGTCCCTCTGGTGTATTGCGAACCGAATGTTTGGAGAGGGGGATTGCCTCCTCAGATGTCGTCCTTGTTATCAACCCCAGGTTCGCAATTACGACATGTGTTTCAAAACGACCCTGTGTTATTTCAAAACTGGACACAAATATAACTTAAATATGTCGTCAGTTGAATATTTTGTATTTGCATTGACATTTAAGATTTTAATCCGACAATAGATATCATCTTTATGGAAACTGAGTGTCAGAACAAACATTTAAATTGTTTCTTCTACTTTAAATCAGCCTAATTAGTAAACCAAACACACGTTAGCCACGAGACTGCGCATCACCTGCGTATTTTCCTTATCCGTGAACCTTCTTGGAATTGGTGCGGCCTGGAAGTTTAGAGATAAGCAG
>BGPR01017893.1:0-19079 GCA_013235015.1 Araneus ventricosus | reverse complement strand
CTTCTTGGAATTGGTGCGGCCTGGAAGTTTAGAGATAAGCAGCTGGCTCAAAAGTAGACCTTATCAATTGTCAGGTTTCAAAATTATGTAACCCATTCCAAAATAGTGCTTGTGTGACTTCAAAATAGAAATTTAATTTAACTTACTAGGCAACTAATTAGCAAACAGTTTTATAGAGAATTAAAATTTATTACAATATTTTAAAGTGCTGCATAAAAATAAAATATATATATATAAAACAAAAAATATTTTAAGGTACTATAGATTCTAATAATAATCTATCTCTTACAGATGATATTCAAAAGGAAGTTTCTTTTCAAGACAAATGGGAATTTTTTTGCCACGATTGTTTTTTGAAATGAATCGTCAAGTTTAGTTTAGTTATATTTATGTCCTGTTCTGTAGTAACACAAGGGCTATTTTCGACAAACATAGTGACTTTTAACCGTGTTCTGATGACGAGGACGATACCTAAGCAGGCATCATTCTCTTCGAACTCCAGAGCGACACAATTAAGCTGCTATCACACGGAAAGCTATGCCACTCAACAGAAAAGTTTGTAGAACGTGACCGGTCAGACAAGCTGACGGAAATCGTGTATTGATCGGGCTGTATCCAACCAACTTGACAAAGAATCGTCAGCAGCGAAAATTCAAACCAATCGGGTGTGACTTTGACGGTGACGTTTCTCCTTCCCCGATATCGAAATCCTGTCAGACCGGTTGTCTCAATCCGTCACGTGGTACAAACTTTTCTGCTGAGTGGCATTGTGCTCACGCGCAAGATAATAGCGTACGGTAGATCTCCGTGTGATAGCAGCTTTAAGAGGGCATTTGATCCCATTGGATTTAGCGTGCATCAGATCCGCTTACAAATTATTTCTTCGGTGGGATCGGGTTTCGAACAGGGAACCCTCCGGCCCCAATCCGAGAGCTTACCAATAGGTCATCGCGGCCTGAAAAATGAATTAATTGCGAATTCATAAATTTTGCTTTACTGCTTTCAGATATCACAGACATTAGAAGCATAAGAGTAGCAAGAGTTGAAAGCATGCATAGAAAAGGGTAATTCATTTTCGTATAAATTTCTATTTCCATTGAATTCATACTTTTCACTCTATCAAACATCAAAGGTGAAATTTTAAATACAAATACATTTCGTATTAATAGGCAGGAACTCCAATATTCTGGACGAACAAGCAGGTCACCGAAAGCGGCTGTCCCATTAATGAAAAGCGTTAATTTACACTATGTTTTTATATAATATAGTTGGATTTCCAATATCCCACAACGTTTCGTTATCAAAATGACCTTTGACACCGGGCATCCTGCTAGTATAAATATAAGGTATAATGGCAGCTACTTTAGTAAGAGCTGGAAAAAATCAGTGAAAAAATAAATATGAAACACATGAATTAATGGCTTAGAAAGGCATCTATGAGATGAAGAAAGAACAAGAACCTGCCTTAATTTTTTATTTACCACAAGAGTTTCCACAATACCATACGTTCCTTGCAGAGGAAACTTCATCACAATCATCTTATTCTTTAAAAAATAAAAAATAGAAAATGAGCAATTACATTAAAATCTTCTTCCAGAAAGTCGGCCAAGAAATGATTAAGTTTCGTCACAATGAAGCAAGTATTATTATATTTCACAACTTTTCTTTCAAGATACGAAGACTACCCCAGATGTTGGGGGGGAAATAGAAAAGGCATTTCAAAAGGTAACAGAATCTTGATTATCTTCGAGATAATTGCGTAACTTTTTTACCCGAGGATATTAGAGGATAAAGCCTTTTCTTCTGTTCCCTTTTCGCTCCGTTCTAAAATTATGTGCATGAACTTCAGTGTATTTACCTTGCAAGGAGTTTTTAAAAATTATTTTTCTCAGGTTCTTAAGAAATTCTCTCTTCATCTTTCGAATGTTGGATATTAGCCTGAAGGTACGAGGAGAAGTTTGGTTTTAAAAAGTGTTTGTTTAGACACTGATAGCAGATGATATGTATTATAACAATGAATTTTTACTTCCTACAACCGCACATTCTGTTGTCTTGTACCTTTATAAAAGTTTTTGAAAGGAGCTACGGCGTTCTCTACCTTCAAAAGATTGATTTTTCAATTTTAGCCTTATAAAATATGGGTCAATCTGTTGTCTTGTGCCTTTATAAAAGTTTTTGAAAGGAGATAAGGGGTTCTCTACCTTCAAAAGATTGAGTTTTCAATTTTAGCCTCATAAAATACGGGTCATTCTGTTGTCTTGTACCTTTATAAAAAATTTTGAAAGGAGCTACGGAGTTCTATACCTTCAAAATATTGAGTTTTCAATTTTAGCCTCATAAAATACGGGTCATTTCACCGATTACGGAAATGTATAATATGTATATGTTTGGAAAGCCAAAAGTTTTTTATTAAATTTTAAAAATGTAATTAATAGGTGCACCTATAGTAAAAATACACAATTTTTTTTCATTTTTCTCAAAACATATTTTTTTCAAATTTCTGTAAGCATTTTTTAAATTCTTTTTTATTGCATTCGTGTGAAATTTTATATTATAACATTTGTAATTATAATGCATCTGTTAAATCTATTTTATATATTACTGGAGAGTTATATAATTTTAAGATGCTATTTATAATGAAAAAGCATCATTATTTTAAATATTTTGAAATGATGTAAATTTTATTTTCATATTTTGTATTTTTCATATTTTTATTTAAGAATTTTTTATATTTTTTTTAATATTCATTTAAGTATTTTTTATATTCATTTAAGTATTTTTTATATTTTTATTTAAGTATTTTTCATATTTTATATAAGTATTTTTCATATTTTGAAATTATGTACATTTAATATTTTTTAAATTTTTATTTTGAACATATTAAAGTGTCAATAAATAATTATTGAAGTAATTATTCAGTAATTATTGAACCTTTACTCCCCTATTATGCTAATTTTGTTCACACACAGCTGTTTTTTCTTGAGCTTACCGATTTGTGTTAAGAAACTTGTCAATCATCGTGTAACAACAGATTTTCGTTTCGTTATTAAAAACAAATACTTCGAGAAACAAATATTTTTTTATTCTATTTTAATACAAAAACAGCTCATTCTTCCTAAATTTTATATCGGGTTTAAGATTGGCTTGGAAAAAATCCGCTTTAATTACAAGACAAACTGCCACTATTTTTGCTGCAGAGAATGCTCCAGTTCTCTGAAGTTTGCTTTTTTTTATTAATTTGGTTGTTTGCATATATGCTTAGAGGAAGGAAATATTTTAGATTCCCAATTTTTTGAACTGAAAACTCTTATGTTGATGATATTTTATGAAACTGAATATGAATCCATTCGTAATATCTATTATTATATTTTATGCAAATTATTGTAAAATTCTCCGTACTTAAATGCTAAAAATTCTTTATTCATTAAGACATAATTTCTGTCAAAGCAGTGACCAAAAAGAATGGTTGTCACAAAATAATAGTATGCAACTGTCTTTTTTTCTTAAGTTTGTGGTGGATTCACGGAACCTAATCAAAAAGACTAAAAGGAACTTTCATTTTCCCACATTCTTCCACAGTGCTGATGATTTTTTTTCTTTCTGTCATTAGGAGTACTTCAGGGAAAATCGAAGTCATTAACACTGTTTACTTTCAACGCAGAAGGGCTACTCTGACCTGGTTTTAAAGAATTCTTCTCGCGTGCGTTCTTGCCTTCATTTTATACATATTTTCTTAGCTAAAAGAACCGTTTTATTTTAGAAAACGAAAACGGAAAGAAAGGAAAACAAAACAAGCGAACTTCTTCACAACTTTTTTCAAACTAATTTGCACATTGTTCCTTGCCAAGTTAGGCAGAGGTAAGCCAACTCTCACAAGACAGTAGGAATTTTTTGGTTGAGTTTATTTTTTTAACCAAAGGACTCCTAATCAAGAGAATAAGTTTAGTTTGAGGTGCACCAAATTTTCAATCACTGCAAAGAAAGTGATAGCTTTTTGAATTTTAACGGTGGATACTTGATTTTTGTTCCTCTTTTTCATGAAAAAAGAAAATTAGGCGATAATAATTTTTTTTAAATATTGGTTATATCGTGATAAAAAGAATAAAGAAAGAAACGGTTTCAGTTTTTGTTTTCTAATAAGTTTTTAGATTAATCTTTATACTTCAGCTATTTTATGTTTCTATGGTATAATTTTTTTAGTTATCATGTTCAACAATGTTATGTTATGTTATGTGTTCAACAATTTGTGATAAGACATTCATATTTTCAGTAGCATTTAAAGAGAAAATTATTATTATTACATTATATGAAAACTTGTATTTAACGAGTTATATATATGATAATAATCATTGCTGTTTTCATTTCTATACTTTTGGAAACCAGATGTTTTATTTTATTTTATGCCTTAACTAACATAACCAGCCGAAGTGGTCTCTCTAGACCTTTTCGTGTATTCCCTAATAAAGTTGGCCTACTCCCTCAAAAAAATGCTGCGGATCTCGGGCAGATCCGGGATCGCTAAGAGTAGGTACTCAGATTTTATTGCCCTGGTAAACGAAGAGCGCGCCAATGCGGAAGGACTACCCAGCTAAAAAAAATCTGCAGAAAGAATCTGCAGAAAATCTGAAGGTATTTGGAACATGTTTTCTTCAGATTTTCTGCAGAAAAAAAATGCAGAATATCTGAAGAAAACTATGTTAAATACCTTCAGATTTTCTGCAGAAAAAAAATATGTTCCAAATACCTGCAGATTTTTCCACAGTCAAGGTTTAATTATTATTAATTTAATTTATGAATAAACTTACTTAAACGATTTGGGGAATGTGACGAAACTTCAAGCTCTTGTCTGGGATTCGAAACCGTGATCCTATAAGCAGGCGCGCTACAGGCAGGTGCCCTAACCACAAGGCCACGTCGGCATACGCGAGGTGGGGATAAATTAATCTATTTAAATTATAGCGTCACCATGGCTCTCGTGGCTCCATCTAGTGATGTAAAAATCAATCAAGGTCAGAATATTTGTTTCAAAAGTCGTAGAGATGTGTAACAGATGAGATTAGCAATATTTTTGTTCAATAATTTAGATTCTCAGTTTCAATAAATTAATTTTCACCTTCTAGATTTCTGGGAAGCCTTCTTTCCATCCAAAGGGCGAAAGCTCCACTTTTCCTTTCTTTTTCGAGGAAAATAGGACAGTTGGAAAACTAATTGGAAATCAATTCAATTATGGGGTAAAAGATTAAAATGGTAAAACCTCAAATATTTATTTTAAAGATTAATTTAGAATTCATTTTTTCAGTGGCATATTTAAAAAATTTAGTCCTAAGACATTTTTCCATTAGGAAATTTTTTGAAACTCCTGTCTGATGTAGAATTAAATAATAATGATAATTACATTCTAATTTTGTTTTATATCCACTGGAAAATAGAGCTGCAATATTAGAGAATATGGTGCAAAATATGTATTTAGAGAAATGCAGATATTATGAAAATGCAGTTAAATCTTCAAAAAATCAACAGATATTGGTCGAGTTTAATGATTTTGTGAAAATATGCTAAATAACTGCAAATTGAATTAAAGACAAAATGCAAAGTCTTACAAAATCTACAGGATAGTTCAAGAAAAAAATATAAATAAATTTTTTGTAGATTTTATGCAGATTAAATTGAAGAAAAAAAAGCAGATTTTTTGTTGTCTTACAAAATCTGCAGAATATTTAGAGAAAAAAATAAAAAGAATTTTTTTGCAGATTTTATGCAGATTAAATTGAAGAAAAAATGCAGATATTTTGTTGTCTTATAAAATCTGCAGAATATTTAGAGAAAAATGAAATAAGAAAATTTTCTGCAGATTTTCTGCAAATTAATTTGAAGAAAAAATGCAGATTTTTTTTTGTCTTCAAAAAATCTGCAGAATATTTAAAGAAAAATATAAGAAGAAAATTTTTTGCAGATTTTCTGCAGATTAATTTGAAGAAAAAATGTAGATTTTTTTTGTCTTTAAAAAATCTGCAGAATATTTAGAGAAAAATATAAGAAGAAAATTTTCTGCAGATTAATTTGAAGAAAAAATGCAGATTTTTTCTGTCTTCAAAAAATCTGCAGAAATCTTTAAGAAATCTTCAAAAAAAGAAATTTTCTGCCGATTTTTTTTAGCTGGGTAGAACACAAGATGGAGTTCTTCCCTACCCTTTTCGCCCTTTACGTATAGTGACAAAATACGGGGCACTTTGTGCTTCTGGACATAATGAAGAAAACTGAATATGCATATTTGACGCTTTATTTTCGACCAATTAAAACCGAAATTTGATACAGATCCAATTCCGATTTTTTAAAAATTAGTTCGTATCTTCAATAGCAATTAAAGAGAAAATTATTGTTATTACATTATATGAAAACATGTATTTAACGATTTATATCTATGATAATAATTATTATTGTTTTCATTTCTATACTTTTAGAAATGTTCTATTTTCGTTCTGTGTATTAACTAACATAACCAGCCGGAGTGGTCCCTCTAGACCTTTTCGAGTATTCTCTAATAAAGTCGGCCTACTCCCGCAAAAAAATGCTTCGTATCTTGGGCAGAACCGGGACCGCCAAGAGTAGGTACTCAGATTTTATTACGCTGGTAAAGGAAGAGCGCGAAAACACAAGACGGAGTTCTCCTCTACCCCTTTCGACCTTTACGTTCAGTGACAAAATACGGCACACTTTGTGTTTCTGGATATAATGAAGAAAACTGAATATGCATTTTTGACGCTTTATTTTCGACCAATTAAAACCAAAATTTGATACAGATCCAAATCTGATTTTGTGATCAGACGTTCGTATCTTCAATAGCAATTAAAGAAAAAATTATTGTTATTACATTATATGAAAACATGTATTTAATGTGTAATATCTATGATAATAATCATTATTTGTTTCATTTCTATACTTTTTGGAAGTTGAGTACCAAAGCTGAATACCAAAGATAAGCCTTACGTTAAATTATTTCTTGTTTAAACCAAACGCTCCAGTTCAAAACACTAAAATCATAAAATTTAAATAAATAAGATCAGCGAAAATCCCTACTTCTCTCACAAAGGCCTAGCTAGCAAGGCTTACCACAAATTCCTTGCCGTAATTCCACGATGGCCATATGTAAATACCTTAACAAGATTCCTAGCATTTGCGGCAAGGGACCGCTTGAATCGTAACCCCATTTATGTGCGAAACACGCTAGGGTGCTTTTTCGTTGCTACGTGCATGTAAGCAAGAGAAGGAGAAGAATAAAATTTACCGCAAAATAAACCCATCAGATCGATCTTATTGACTCGGAAGGAGACAGTCTAGGTTAGAGCACCACAACATCAATACACATCACGCCTCATTTCGGAAATTCAGCCTAATTTCTTTGAATTTTCTAAATAATTCAAGGCGATGTATCAAGCACTGCGGATTAGGTTTCACATAATTAGTTTTCGTTTCACTGGAAGTGTCTCGGAGAACTTATTTTACAAAGCACTGCTGTCATTGATTTATTAGATTATATTTTGAATTTTACAATGTGTCTCTTTCGAATTATGACTAGAAAGGCAGTTGCCAGTGACACTAAGTTTCACTAACCTGTTTAGTGTAGTAAGTCAATGATAAACTTCTTGTAAGAAGCTTTAAATAAAAAAAAAACTACTTCAGAAATAAACTTTAGCAGTTCAAAATCCTCTAGTTTGAACCACACGAAATCTGAATGGGAATTGTGTCCATGGATTGTGCTGATGCCGCCCGATGCTTTTCTAATAACCCAGGATAACTTGTTATAGCTCTGTAAATAATTATATCCGATATCTTAATTCATTACAACAGACTAGATTTTTGTCAAGCAGACAATACATGTGGGCTTCCGTTCAATTAAACAAAATGCCCACGGAAGGGTTACCTTTAAGGGGTAAGTAGTTCGGATTTATGTCTAGGAGATTTAAGGGTTTTTATTACATTAAATTTAGAATAAAATATTACATAAAATAAACGAGTAGACTTCAAGTTAAATACAAAAACATTTACTTAAATACTATAGGGAGAATTTACAGGGGCGAAAGGTATATACACAGAAAGTTTGTTGTTTTACATGAAGTCATGTTTACTTGATCAGCCAGATTAATGAGAGATAGATGTTACGGGTTAAGAATATTACGGTATTAGAGATTAGAGAGCCATAAGGAAAGTTAGACGGGACATAGTCACTTACAACCTGGAGATCGGGCGACTAAATTGCGCCAAGATTGATCTAACTGACATGATGGGAAATTACGAGAGAGATTTGAGCGTGGAAGCTATCTGCGGTGTGCTGCGCTTCTCTCAGCGTGCAGTATGGTTTTGTTAGGGAAAAAGAGGGCGCTGCTCGTAGTTCGTACAGAGCAGAACTGTGGCTCCATCTATCGCCAAAAAATTAATCTAACTCTTACATCCTTATTTATACAGCGATTAAATTATTCTTTACGGGTAATACCCTACATACATGATACATACTATACGGATATTGTTCAAGAAAATATATCTATTTTATATAGGAGTTGGTATAGAAATATTAAAGTAAAACCATTAGAATTCCACTCTCTCTCACTTTCAACATGGAAAATTTTTTTTGGAAATTTCCGATAACCCAGTAGATATTTCATTCCCCTTTTCCTGACTCATTACCAATATCTAGAAGTTTTATAAATTGGTGTAGAAAAGAATATGGGGGTCGCCAGGAAGATGAATTTTTCTTCTATTCAGCTAGAAATTAAGAGATAATGCACTTCCGGTTTCCTTCTTAGAATAAAGAACGTTTTAAACGAATTTGTTAATATTTCGCCTATTCATATAAATTACTATACATATATGCATTTAGCTCCATCACTTTTATGAAAGCTACAATTTGCCTGATAACTAAGAAAGTCTTTTTGTTCCTCTGGAAACAAATTATTCGTAACACAATTTATAATTCAACGGAACTTACAATGCCTTAATTTAGAATTTATGTCGGTTGGTCATACATGTGTGGGACGGTTTCATTGGGTCACATCACTCCAATGTTCCTGGTTCTCTTTTATCAATAATCAAATACAATAAGTAGTATTGAAAATCAACTGTAGTCTATTGGCATATTCTCAAATTCTGGGCTGAAGATTCAGTGTTAACTGCTTAATTCAAGCGAACATTTGCCATTCATATAAGTCTGGTGCACATTAGAAGTCTTTGGTCGAACATTATCGTATGGTGTAAAAAGTTGGAAACTTCAGTATCGTCTTAAAGATAGTACTCCTACTCTCTTTGCGGCTCTTAGATAACAAGTCTTTCCCCTACCTGGATTGTTGGAAATAAATAAACGAGAATAATTATCGACATAAGTATTCCTATAGTTTTCGAGATAATACCTTGCAGTTCGAAATGTTCTGCTAAGGAGCTCAGAGAAGTATCTCATCATACAACACATAGTAATCATTTTACCATACCTAGCCACAATTTCATGGCTATGTCTTACTCGGCTCACCAATTATTATTTTGAAACGGACTTAATTATTGAACCTGTATATTTAATTTCCAATATTTATTATTTATGTTCAAGCTACCTCAAGAGATTCGGTCTCCACTCTACAGACTACTGCGGATGTGGGGAAATAGGAAATTCCCTTCACTATGCAACGAGATGTCCACTTACTTTATCTTATCACCACAAGGAACCAAGCCCACAATTCATAATCCAGTGGTGGAAGAGCGCCCTATCCAGAAAACTCTCGAGACGAAATATAGATAATTTAATCACATTCCTGGAGACTAACGAAGACCTAATTACAAGTCAAAATATAACACCGTAGCATACAGAAATAGATACTTCCTGCCTAGAAATAGATACTTCCAAAGATTCACCTCCTAGAACCAGAAGTTCGAAGAATTCCCAGTTGAGCAGCAGAGCACACTAGCTTGAAAACAGCAGCCAGCCACCGCCAATTCTTCCGTAATTCATTCGAAAAATTCACCCTTCACATCACTGCCAACCCTTGAGTAACAATTCCAGCGATCCCTCAGTATAAATAACAAGACAGAACAAAAACACAGTCCCACGATTTTTAGGATGGTTGCGACAATTTTCATTAATATAACCGGTGTAATACGTTATTCAATTCTTCTTTTCCGTCGCATCGAACGCCACTATCAGCCCCGAATCATGGAGCTGCAACTACATGAAAAAATGTAACCAAATGAAACATTCAACCCTTTCGCTGCACTCAAATTTGATAACTCCCCTTGTAAATTTTTATATTATTCTAGGATTGTAATCCTCAATGTGTTTTTATTTTATTCTTCTTTGTTCATGTATAATTATGTTCCCTTTCAAGTGCTGTATATCTAATGATGCAATTTTTTTTTGCTTTTGATTTCAATAAAGTTTCACACATACTCATCCTACCGACAGGGTGCCGTTTAGGCGCCGAGTTCGGGGGTATGCTGTGGTGTTATGTATTGAAAAGATGTTATATTATACAAACGGCTACCAAAGTTTTCCTCCTTTTAGAATGTAAACATCAATATCTAAAATCTTAAGTTCTATTTTATTTCAATATTTATTACCCCAGAATAAAGATATAAATGTGTTAAGAACTAGTATAAGTCTGTCAGTTCATCACCATCGAAGTTTAGCTTATAGTGGCGAATTCTACAAGAAGTATTTGTTTTATAGTTTTGGGAATCGCATCTGGGCTATAAAGGCTTCAATAAAAATATCGAGCACAAAAGTATCCGTCTGATATCATTTTATCCAAAAGAAATATGCCATCCTGAGATTTTATTGGCTGTTATAAACTACGGCGTATTGATCGGTTGGATTTTATGGCATAGGATCCTAATTTCGTATATTGTGCCACACACTAGTAGATAATTATTCTGTTGATGTAAAAATTGGTCTTAAACTTAGAAACGTAGAAAACAAATGTAAATGAAATTATCTTAATGTATAGTTTATCTTAGAGCATTTTGAATGGTTCACATGACCGATTTTTTGGATTTTGTGAATCGTAAATTTCGATTCGCTCGCTGCATAAGTATTTTTTCTAACTAATCGAACTATCTAGATATATATTAGGAGTTGATTTTTCATTCTATATATAGAGTATCAACTTCTGTCTTTCTACTTATAAAGTAACATTAAATATTCTAAATATTGGTTGAATTTCTTTCCCAGACCCTGAAAATCGATCACATTAAGGGGACATACGACTGTTAAACCTCGAAAATTTTCGATTGTATGAAAAATATATATATTATTTCCCTGGCTTTTCTGAACAATTTAATAAACTCGCGTTAAAAAATTCCCATAATTATGAAAGTTATGAAGGAAACATGCATCAGCTATTCAACGTAAACATTGAATATGGCCATATCTTTAAAGCGCTATATCTCAAAATTTGTTTTTTTGATATTGCGCACACGATATCTCAAGAACTATTGAATATTTTTACATAAATGTTTCAATGAACATGTATTGTGCTATGTTCTACATATTGAATCACAGTTTTGTACATATTTTCTCCAAAGAAGTAATTTTGGGGGAGGGGGGAGGCGTTAGAAATGTTGAAATTTTAACAATTTTTAACATTTTTATTTTAAATTGGTATATAAAATAGGAATTAAATTTAAATGTTAATAAATTGAAGTTCAGTTTCTTAAACAGACTGTTTGAATTACCTAGTGTTAGATTGCAAATATTGCATTAACATCATTTTTCGGCTTTGTCAGTATTTTTAATTAATTTAATTCTTCGCCACTAAAGTTTCTTTATTTTCTTGTGGCAACTTTGGATAATTTTGAATTTCAAACGTTAATTTTAGCCGTTTCATTTAATTTCCAAATTTTACTTAATTATTTACTTTGTTTTCAACTTAATTAGTAATTGTCTTGACTTTTGTTGTTGTTTAATTCAATTTCTTAACTTTATTAATTTTTAAATCAAATTATTTCAATGGGATTATTTCCCCGACATCTTGTTCCGCGGAGGTATTTCGGTGTAAACAGTTAATAGCGTCTTTCTGGAAGCGGTTTTCTTTGTTCCATTTTTTAAAACTGTGATTGAAGTGACACAGACGTTTTGAGCCGGCAGCTGTAGGCCCGAGGGCCTTTAACGGCTCTCGCGACCTGTTCCCACCTGTCCTTAACGAAAATTTTTTCCGTTATAAAACTCTACTTGAAGCTGTCACCATTATTATTATTATCAGATGTAGCTGATAGAAAGACAAGTTCTACGTAAGAACGATGACAAGATGTTCAACGATTTTTGAGCGTGTGTGCTTCTGTGATTCTAAAACTGTATGGAAAACAAAAAAATGCCAAAATGAAGTGCAGTAAACTATTCGTAAAATGATTCACAGAACAGCTATGAGAAATTTTCAACAATTTCAAAAGTCAACGGTTGTGTATTGTCGTCAGCCAGCTACATCCATCATGTGTTTTACTTCAACATGTTGATATGTGAATTCCGTTTTTCTGCATTTAAATTTTCACCTCTTCAACGTTCTGTCGTGGAGTGATTCTAAATCTACAACATCGTTTATTTTTGCTACAACAGTGTGAAGTAAACGAGTGCATCTAATTACAGCTATTATCTGCAAAATTCTGCTAGGTGTGTCACACAGTAACAAAATTTTCAATTATATTTCATCTATGATCTCCGTTCGGGGATTGAAGTTATTTTGATGTTGTAATGATCGTCATAGTTTGTGAATGAGTCTGCAGAGACTTCTTGTTCTTATTATTTTTATTTGTGGTAGCTACTGAATTTTTGTCTGTTTAATTTGTATTCTATTTTTGTGCATCTAAATAATAATCACATATATTTTTTATTTGGCAGTAAAAAAATTATCTATTTAAAATTGGTAAAATAAAAAATATTTAAAGTCAAAGCTAATTGAATTTGTCTCATTTATAACGCAGTACTTATTATGTGTTTTCAGGTTTATTTTTAGTAGCCCATTATGCAGATACCAGAAAGGTAGGTTTCGAATATAAGGGTCAAATAAAAATTGTATTTTATTGTGTAATTTAAAAATAAAAACTATACGATCACCAATGGTAGCCATCTTATATAATAGTGCCCTACACAGGCAACAGATCTGATATAATGGTGCCGTGTTCAAAAGCAAAATTGTAATATACAAATTTAAGGTTGAGTTCATGGGTTATTTATTAAATTTAAATTTACTGCCAACTAATTAAAATTTAACAGTGATGCACATGTCAGAGTATTAAAATATTTTATATTTTTGCTCAATGCTCCAGTCTCCTTCAGGGAAAATGCATTGTTTTTGTGAAAATGATTTAATAGTATTATAAATTTCAATTTGTGTATTTCAGTATTTTATATATGATTTGGGTATTTTTATAATTAATATAATATTTCATAACTGTCAGTAGATTTTAAAGTACAATGGCCCAAAGTCTTATCTCTTCTCTCTCACCCTTCAAAGGTGGTAATGAAAACTTTGATTTTTTTATCAAACAGTTTATTGAGATCGCGAAGATTGAGAAATGGAGTGAGGCTAAAAAAATTCTAGTTCTAAAACTAAATTTAAAAGATGAAGCATTAAAATTCTTAGTGAGAAATCCGAAATTGGAGTAATTGGATCATTTTGATTCTTTGGTAAAAAAGCTTGAAGAAAAATTTTGCAAAAAACCAAATTTTGAAGAAGCTCAAAGGCAATTTAACAATTTAAAACAAAAAGTCAGCCAATCTATTTCAGATTTGGCAGAGCAAGTGAGTTCTACCACTGATAAATTCTCCAATCCAAATAACAGTGAGGAAGAGAATATTGTAAACTTGACAGAAAAATTAAAGCTTTCAAAATTTATTGAAGCATTAAGACCAGATATTAGGGTAGAAGTTAAAAAATTGGGTCCCAAAAATTTCAAATCTGCTGTAGCAATAGCTAAAAACATTAACAATGCTTTGAGTGATGATGGTGCAGAATTAAATGTCACAGATTCTGGTATAAACCAGATTTTATCACAACAATTGAGTACGAATAAACAAATTTTAGAACTATCTGAAAAAGTAAATGCTATATCTTCCCAAAATTTGTGTGTGAATAGTTTGACAGAAGCACCAGCAACCAACTCCAATAATGTTCAAAGTTACCAACAATCTCCATGTCAAATTTGTGGCAAGTTAAACCACAAAGCCAATAATTGTTTTCATTATACCCGTGGCAATTACTACAGGGGTAATGTTAGGGCAAACTACAACAGAACTTTTCGTGCAAATAACTTTCATCCTTATCGCTCTCGTGCAAATCAAAGGAGTAATTCTGGAAGAGGTTTCAGAGGTAATTTTAGATCTGTTTCTAACAGAGGTTTCAGAAACAATTTAAACTTCTAGAAGATTCTTGCAAACCACAAAAAAAAGAATTCTCTTTGGCAGGAATCTATAAAAAAAAGAGTTATGAATTTGTAAAAAACAAAAAAGTGTCTCATGTAACAAACAAAAAACAGACTAATGTCAAAGTGTTAGAAAGGCATGATGGTGAGAAATCTAAGAAAAAAAATGTAATCAAAAAGCAAAATTCTCAAACTAATAAATCAAAAAATAAAAATTCAGCTAAACAGCCAAATCAAAATAAAGAAAAAGTTCTAGATAATTCAGAAAACAAAGTATTAATGTCGTGCACTAACAATAGCAACAATCTTCCAATTGTAAATATAAAAATTTGTGGTATTCAGTTAAAATGTCTCATTGATTCAGGTGCTAATGTAAGTTTAATTCAGCCACACATTGTTGATCAAATCAAAACAAAAACTAAAGTTGAGTATATTTCAAGAATGGTCAGAATTAAAACAATAGATAACACAGTTGTTCCATACATGTCAGCAATCAATTTAAAATTCAAAATTGAAAAAAAATGGTTTTCGAATCAATTTTTTGTCACGTTAAACTCTTGGAATGCTCAGTATCATGCTATTCTTGGTTATGATTTCTTACAAAGAAATAAAGTTGTTATAGACACTGTAAACAAACAACTTCTAGTTGGTAATCAAAAATTTGATTTTGAGGAAAATTCTCCCACAAATGTTTGCAGTGAGACTACTGATTGTGACATATCTGAAAGTGACAAAAACAAAAAAGAAAGTTTTGAGCAAATTAACAACAATTTTGGTGAAAAATTTAATGTCAGCGAGGAAACTTTTCATGCGCTTAATGTCAAAATAGCCAATAATATTACAGTTCAGCCTTTTTCAACAGAAATTATAAATTTAAAAGTTCCTAAAAATATTGCAAAAAACAAAGATCTAATTTTTATTCCAAAGAAAAATAAACTAGGTTATTTAATCAATGAATCTCTAAATGTTCCCACTAATGCTAATCTTTTTCACACCATAATTGAAAATAACACAAATAAAGTCATTCATGTTAGAAAGAATACAATTATGGGCAAATTGTCAACATTTGATGTTAATGACATCATGTCTCCTTCTGAATCTGAAATTTATCAAATTAACAACTTAAACTTAAATGAAATTCATAAAATGCGCAGAGATGAGTTACTCAAATCTGATTTTAAACTTGATCATCTTAATGATAAAGACAAAAAAGACATGCAAGATTTACTTCTCAAAAATTATAAGGTATTTTCAAAATCATACAAAACTCTTGGTGAAACTTCAGCAGTAATCCCAGAATTTTCTCTCCTGCATAATTTTCCTCTTCAAACAAAACCTTATTCCATTCCTCTCATGGCTAAAAAATATGCTCAGCAAGAAATTAACAATCTTTTAGAGGCAGGTATCATTGAACCATCTTCTTCGAGTTATTGTTTTCCTGTAATTTTCATTAAGAAAAAACAAAATCCTAATGACAGTAATTCTGAACCTAAATTCAGAATGGTTGTAGATTATAGACTTCTTAATAGCATAACTGAAACATTCAAAATTTGTCTTCCAAAAATTTCTGAAATTATTAAAAACATTGCAGGTAGGAAAATTTATTGTGTTTTGGATTTGAAGTCAGCTTTCTTTCAAATAAAATTGAGGGATGAGGATAAGCGAAAACTTGCATTTTGTACAGAAATGGGTAATTTTCAACCGACCAGACTTCCTTTTGGCTCAAAAAACAGTACATCTTATTTTCACACACTAATTTCAAAATGTTTAAATGGTATCACAGGTAAAAATGTGCAATTTTTTCTTGATGACATTATTATTGCAGCAGATTCCCTATGTGAACTTAAAGTAACTTTGCAAGCAGTATTTGATAGACTCATAAAATTTAATCTTACTTTGGATCCATCAAAATTGCAATTGTGCAAACCAGAAATTACTTATCTTGGTTTTGATTTAAATGCTAATGGTTTTTCTCCATCAGAACAGAATGTAAACAAAGTTACAAATTTTCCTAGGCCAAAAAATTTAAAACAGGTACAAATGTTTTTGGGTATGCTAAATTATTTTAGAGGTTTGATTTATGATTATGCAGGTATTGTTGAACCATTGGTAAAGTTAACCAAGAAAAATACTCCATTTGTTTGGTCAGTTGAATGTGAAAATGCTTTTAACACTGTGCAGGAAATCATTCTCAAAAAACCTACGTTAAAAAACTTTGATCCAAATTTGCCTATTTCATTAATTACTGATGCTAGTAAAATTGCTATTTGTGGTATATTATTGCAAAAAAAAGACAATGTTTACTATCCTTTAGAATTTTTTTCTAGAAAATTAACACCAGCAGAATGTAAATATCCTTCGATACGAAGAGAATTGCTTGCTATTTATGCTTCGGTCAAACATTTTCATGATCAATTATTGGGGGAAAATTTTGAACTCTTAACTGATGCTAAACCATTAACTGAATATCAAAGTCTTGACAAAAAGCCAGAAATAGTTGCTAGGTGGTTATTGTATTTAGGTACTTTCTCATTCACTCCCACTCATATACCTGGTAGTTTAAATCCCGCTGATTTTCTATCCAGAGTTGTGGAAGAAAATTCTTTAAATGTAAACAACATCACTCTTTTTCAACCTAATGATAAACTTTCCATTCAAAACATTTCAATTGAACAAAAGCAAGATGCAATTTTAAGCAAAATTATGAATGATTTATCTGTTAACAAACAATGTAAACAATATTTTCTTGATGTTAATTCAGGTTTGTTAATGATAAAAAATGCACATAAAAATAAAAAGAAAATTGTTAATAGAATTGTAATTCCTAAATCTCTAATTAAAGTTTGTATTGAAACTGCCCATGCTCCACATTTTGGTGTTAGGAAAACTTTTGAATTCATTAGACATAAGTATCAATGGAAAGGTATGTACTTAGATACAAAAAATTTTTGTGAGCATTGTGAAAAATGTCTAGAAAACAAACCAAAAGCCAAATTAACTCAAACACAAATGATTCCCAAAAGAAATCTTGCACCAGGTCAGTGTATTGCTATTGATGTTGTTGGTAAACTTCCTAGGTCCACAGACAACAAAAATTTTATTTTAACTATAATTGATCACTATAGTAGATATTTAGAAGCCTATCCTTTACAAAATATCACTTCTAGAACTATCATTAATTGTTTAAACAAATATTTTGCCAATTTTGGTCTTCCAAAATTTTTAATCACTGATAATGCCACTAATTTTATCTCGAATGAGATGGTGGAATTTTTAGACAGGTTAAATATTCAGCACAGAAAATCTTCAATTTACTATCCAATGGCAAATGGTTTACTTGAGAGAGCTCACAGAACAATGAAAGAAAGTTTGGCATCAATGTGTGAGAGTACTTTTCAATGGTCAGAGAAACTTTTATTTTTCAAATTGTACTACAACAATTCAATTCATTCTGTAACAAAATTTGCTCCAGCAGAAATATTTTTTGGCAGAAAGCAAAATCTACCTTTAGATAGCTTTTTTGAACCTATTACTGTTGAAAATGAATCAAAATATCTGAAAAATATCAGAAATAATATGTGTTCCATAAGAAATGAGTTTGCAAAAAATGAGGAACAATATTTTAAAAACAATGCTCCGCACATCAAGGGTCGTAAAGTGCCAAATTTTAATTTGGGCGACAAGGTATTTGTTAAGAATTTTTCTCATCCACATGTGTTCCAGGAGAAATATAAAGGACCTTTTGAGATTATAAAGATTTTAAGAAATAATAATTATGTCATTAAGAGTCTTAAGGACAACAAAACAATGAAACTTAATGTAAGCAAAATTTTTAAACAAGAGCAGCCTAGGCCAAACCTTAGGAATTAAAGAATTATTGTGAAAAAGAGAAAAAATTCTTTAAAAATAACATTTATGTCTATAATTGTTTTACAATTTAACTGTGATATAGAATTTTATTTACTTCATTTTGTATTGATAAATGGCAATCAGAAAAGTGCGCACACATAATAAAATAGATGTATTATATAGCTTTACAGATGTTTCTTACGATTTTTTATTTCTGTGTCAAGATTGTTATTCTGTATATGATGGTGATGTCTTCCATTTTATATTATTTTACTCATTTTGTCAGGCTGGTCCGAAAATGTAGTGAATAGGATAGAGGTCTTGATAGGGGTGAAGGTATGAGAAATTTTATGTATAAAAAAAATTATACTGCATGAATTTGCAGCCTTTTGAAGCTATATACATCACAACTGATTTCATTTTCTTTCAGGAGTTGAAGTTCTATATAATAGCATATATGTTTTCCTATTGTTTTGAATGCTCGAAATATTTTTAAGAAATGAAGAAATAAATGAATAAATTTGAAAAAATATTTAGTATTGTGGATGAAATTGTATGGCATAATTTTTACATGGTATTATGATGTGTTTTGAGATTTTTGTTGTGGTTTCTTGGAGGAGAGTGGAGAAAGTAAAAGCAAGAATGTAAATATGTATATAATTATGCAATATTTTTTAAATTTTATGTGTATAATGCTCTATATGTGTTAATAGAGTAAATTTTGAAACTGTTTTCAGGAAAATGCTTCCAGTCAAATTTGCAGCAAAATTTTTTCCCGTTGGGGGGGGGAGATGTTAGATTGCAAATATTGCATTAACATCATTTTTCGGCTTTGTCAG
>BGPR01017892.1:3068-31740 GCA_013235015.1 Araneus ventricosus | reverse complement strand
GTTTTATAAAAATCATGAATTCGAGTGCATTTTAGGAGAAGTATAATCCTAAGAAAAGGATCATTGTAATTATTTTTCAATCTTAATTATTTTCTTTTCTCTCAGTTAAATGGTAAGGAAAATTAATATTTAACACATCATTTAAATGTATTTTCAGTAAAAAAGAGAAAAATAGAAAAAAAATGCTTCAATTATTTCACAACAATTATACTTTTATTTTTTTTTCATTACATTTAAGATAAGTTATTAAAACACATCCTTTAGTTTCATTGTAACTGTTTAATATTATGAAAGTAGCGTAGCAAGTTTGCTAGGGTCTAAGAAAAATAGTTGAACCCTTAAAAGCCCGATTTTTTAAAAATTGATTTTAAAACGTTTTTGACTTTCATTTTTTTGAATAAAACATGGAAAAAATACTTTAAAAAATTCTATTTTGTTCAAAGTATGGTTTACTCTTTGAGTTTGAGCTTCTGTAAAATCTGCAATGCTTGTCGGTAGAAATTATTAAATGAATTATTTTGTTTTAGAACAGCTTTATTAATTTTTTAAAAAATTGTATGTAAACTTATTATTTACAATCAATTAATTAATATTTCAATTCCCATATTTTAGTTTTTTATCTATGTGTATCTCTATCGTCGGGATACTATTTAATGTGAGAAAAGGATATTTACGGATCCTACATAGTAGGGAATGAATTCGCTTCTTATTGGCTCTCAACGTCACGTGACTTGGCTTGCTTCTTAATGATGCCATAGCAACGCGCTTAGGCGGGATTTTAACTATTGTTTTGTCTTCCACTATCGCATCATGGAGAAATCAAAACTGCCTTCTAATTATGATTATTTGGATGTTTCTCAAGCAAATGAAGTATACTTCTTTAGAATAAAACAAATAAAAGACGAACTTTCAGCAATGGTAAATACTGTTTAGCTTCACGACGTCATTTAGAAGCAAACCAAGCTCACGTGAGCGACCTCATTCCCTACTTTGTAGGATCCGTAAATATGCGCAACTAGGATAAGGTCCTGCTCTAGCCGATAGGAACTCTACTTCCTATTGAAATCGGCATGTCGGTGAACTCAACATTCATTATCTTTTTTGAAATAGATAATCAATTCTTTAAATAAAACAGAACGGAAAAATGAAATGATATAAAATATTTTTATTTCAGGCAGTGAGAAATCGGGTCCACCTCGGACTTTGTAATTATCTTTTAGAATTTTCGAATCTATCACAGATAACTTTTTTAGCTGAATTCCATATCTGAGATACTGATATTTTCGGCAGCTGGAAGAAATGCTGATAATTTTGTTGCCGTTAACAACAAAGTTTTTTCTAAAAAAAAAGACAGGAAGAGTACGCAAAGTATAGTCCTTATGAATGGAGCATATATAAAGCAATTTTGGGGGAAGTGGTTTAAAGTATAAAAAAATTATTAAATAAAGCGAGAGGAAAAAATTATTTTCAAAGAAATTGTACGAACGTCCCGTTTCGAAGGATTACAAAAATACTATTTTGGGACGGACTTCGTAACGCCACACCAGTGAGAAGACGTTTGATCATCGTCAGATTCAACATGCACCAGCTCCACACACACGGCGATTTTGGATGGAAATAGGTTTCGAATGTGGAACCCTCTGGTCCCAAAGCCGAGACCTTACCACTAAGCAACCATGACCATCACTTTGTTCCATAGAATCTTGTTGGACATAACATTTATCATCTAATTTGTACCACCAACCGTTGTAAGCCGTAATACTTTGCAATATAGTTATTTCTTGGCATCTTATCTGGTAATCAGCTGATTTGAAAATAATCTATTCTTAGTTCGGATTAACGAGACTCCTGAATTTATATCATTAGAAACTGGTGTTCTTTAAGACAACTGCTATAAATTATATGAAGAGGAGCTCTGTTCCTCAGAAATACCATGTCACTCTCGTTCGAGAAAGAAAAGTTTTCTGTCAATGATTTATTAATTACTCGTATGTTTCAGAAAGCTTAATTAAGGATTTGAATGCAAATTTTGCAAAAATTTGCTTTTGTATCAAATTTTTAAGATAAAATTTTCTTTTCGGTTAAATAGAATCCTCATATTCTAAAATTGTATGAAGTAGACATTCATGTAGAACACATTTAAGTGGTGCGATTGATGGTTGAAAAGTCTCATAAATGTTTTGAGATGTAAGGTTAGGTATGAGCTAAATAAATTTAAGTTGATTCGGGAATCAAAGTTAAACTTAATGTACTTTTATATCTTGAAATTGATATCCTATTTGAAATTATGCGACTCACAAATCATAAGTTAGAGGACTTCATGTTTGAGTGGTAACTAAAGAATTGAAAATTTTTTAAAGAAAAATTTCGGCGAAATTTTGTAGTTATTTTTTTAAAGGAACTCATTTGTTACTCAGCTTTCTTGTAATTCCCCGTCGGGGGGGCCGGCACCACGAGTTCGCGGATGAGAGGCTGCCGTATAAGTAAGCTGGCTCTCGCTAACCCGATTGTACAATAATGATGGGGGTTGTGTTACCCTTCCTCCAGTGATAGTGCGTGCCTGCTTCGGGACGGGTCGGGCCGTGGCCAGGATTGGCTACTAGGACTCCGGCCTCGGCACTCTAGCTGTCGTAACGGCCACTGTCATTCAGATCCCCAGGTGCCAAGGCGTTGACGGGGGTACACTTTCGAGGTTATTCGAGTCATGAAACCCATTTAATCAACATAAATTGTTTCCCACAATCCACAACGAGCCGTATTTTGTAAGTATATGAGAAAGTCGAGGGGAGAATGCTCCCGCTGTTTCGTCAATCAAATTGTAATTTTGAATTTTGAGATCCGCCGTTAGCAATTTGAATTGTGATATCGTCTCAATAGGTGGAAGGAAGATGAATTAGTGTTGGATGTTGACATTGTAAAATAAGGTATAGGAAAAGACGCTAGGAAATCGCATTTAAGATGAGATGATCCCTTCATCTGGCTCTTAATCTTTAACCTTCCGTGTATTATAAGATGCATTATCTCGAACTCTTTCAACTACAGCAGATGTCCCCAACTCGTGTACGCGAAAGTGATCTTGGTAACGGCGGAAAACTCAAAACATAGGGGTTAAAATGAAACCAGCGGGAGTGGTCTCCCCTAAACTTTCTCGTATACTTCTCGAAAAAGGTGCTGTTTTCCCTCCCCCCGCGTGGATAAAAAAATTCGAACCTATTGTAACCCAGGATCCAATGACTATCGGAAAATATTTAGGTAAAAAATCAAATTCGAAGAGATGCGTTCCGATTAAATGAATACCGATTTCTACTCTTTCTTGGTTCAAGGACAATCCTTCCACGTGCACAGATTGCTACCAAGTACGCATGCGCATGGAGAATCGGATGAAAAAAAAGCGCCAAGCAGGAGTCAATAAATATCGTGCACAGAAGATTGCGCTCAATACGCATGCGCGTGGAGATAAAGGACTCGTTGGAGATGCGCTCGGAGTATCCCTTCTTTGCACAGGCATTTACGCATGCGCATGGAGTTGAACAAGTATGCTATTATACAGACTGACAGACAGTCAACCTTTTGACGGATTTGGCCCAAAATTTAATACGGACCTACATTCATGATGATAAAACTGTGTACCAAATTTTATTCATCCAGCTATTCAAGTTTTTGAGTTATAGTGTTCGCATGACCACGGACAGATAGACAGACAGACTTCCCGCGGACAGATTTTGTCCAAAATTTGATAGAAACCTACAAATTATGTCTAAAGACCACATACCAAATTTCATCCCCGTAGCTCTAATAGTTTTCGAGTAATCGTGTTCACAGACACACAGATATACAGACACACAGACATAATTCCAAAACTGTTTTTTTCGGATTCAGGGAGGTCTAAAACGTGGAGATTCGTCAAAATCTCGAGTTCGAATTTTTTGACGATTACAATAGTTTCTCTTTGTATACTTCGTATACGAGAAAGTAAAAAAAATGAGAGGAGGCTGTCTTTTTCAAACAGCCGCTGATCTTAAAGGCGTAGGACTACTTTACTCGAGTGATTTCAAATTTTTTTGTAACTTCTGTTGTTACTCTTTATCTCTAAAATAAGACATTAGTTATATTTTTAACATATGTAGTTACCGAGATGTAGAGGATCTCCCATACAACGTTTTTTGTGGCGTATTGGCGTGTGAATCAAATTCCTTCCTGAGATCCCAATGGGAGGAACGCAGTCCTACGTTAAAAAAATCTAGTATCCTGTTTTCCCAAGTGAAAGTGAAAGTGAAAGTTGCTGCAAGACCGAAAGCTTATTCATAAAAAAGAAAGGAGTAAATTAAGAGGTAGTGATTAATTAATAGTTGGTTATTATCAACCCCGTCCGCTATCATATTGCAGGATTATGCATGAAGCGTCCATTAATTAGAAAAAGCTGTATCCTTTAGAAGGCTCTACTGTCCTTTCTGTTCCGTTCGATTCAGAAAAATCCCAAATCCTCTAAAAGCTTATTGCTTCGACATTTTTATTTAAAACACGATTAAAAGCAGGCATGATAATTGATTATCAAGATGAGTAATTGTTAGCTTTCATCATAAGTCAATGCAAAATTAATTCGATGTTGTTTTCATTCGTTTTAGCTTTGAAGAAATACTATAATGAATAATGGAATAAAATGGAAAATCATGAATAAATTTTATTGAGTTGATTCGAGTCGTTTGACTCGTATGCTAATCCAAGTCTGAACAAAATTATTATATTTCCACCGAAGTATGGTTTTTTTTTGGGGGGGAGGGGGGAGACCGTAGGGTTACTCAAAAATAAAAAGATGATGAATCTTTTTATTTTTGAGTAACTCTACGGTCCTATATATATATAGGACCATAGGGTTACTATACGGTCCTATAACCCTACTACTGTCCTTTGCTACTTGATAAATCACGGACATAAAACAAAGTTGGGGGTATATGGCAGTAAGGGGTGCTCAAAAATAAAATGATTTACCAAGCGGTACGTGAGAGAAAAAAGATTGGGAACCCCTGAATTACAGTATAGTTAGCTGGAAAAAAAACTTAGAAGTACAAAATTGTTTATAAAATAAATTACTGGACTGCAATTGTTCTGAAATTTAGACAATTGCAGTCCTCTAAATTTAGCTCTCTACCGTGAATATCACAGGAAACTTGGTTACAAGGAACACTCGTTATAATGACATCTATTCCAGAAACCCACAATTCTTTTTTCACTGGAAGAGGATCGCATTGTTCAATCAACTGAATAGGATAATTCAGAACTCAATTTGAGTGAAAATTGTTTATTCCGCACATGCTTAAGAAAAAATATTATGTATTACTGGGACTGAAATTTTTTCTTCGTTTGACGAAGCTTGATTGTCTTAGCAGTCACAATGACCGATATTTCGGTTAGAGGGTTAATATTAACCATCAGGTTTAGTTGTGTTAACTTCCTGTTTTGAAGCAACACTAGGGATGTTTTATGGACCTCGAAATTTCGAACCGCGGTCAGATGACGAGGACGACACCTGCTCATTCGTGAGATTCACCTACAATAGAGTAGCCTGTTGTAAGATTTCCGGACTAAACAAAATTCCATAGAACCGGTTACATCTGTTATCTTACCGTCTTCAATTTACACCGTAAGAAGAGCGATGCGAAAATTTCAAGTAAGGTCTCCAATTGACAATGTTTAGGTAACATGGGGAGGAACTGTAGGTGTCATGCTGGGTGACACAGTACCACAAACTGTTACGAAGGAGCTTGTGTGTACTGCGAGCCAGTGCTTTCAGTCGGTGGTATTTGAAACGACTTTCGTATGATGTTTGTTGCTCGTAAGTTTTTTTTAAACGTGCAGGAAGATTTTGATACCAGGAATATCTCTCTAAATGCATAAGATTAAACAAAAATGTTAAATCCTCGGTTTTTAAATGCTCAAATTTCTAATTCTTCGTGGAATTAAAATTAGACCAACCATGGTCACTCAGGGCCAGATTTCCCATAGGGCAAACCTGGGCCATGGCCTAGGGCAGAGGTTTCCAATATGTGGTACGCGTATCCCTGGGGGTACGTGAAGGACCGGTTGGGGATTACGTGATTTCAAAGTTGTTAATGACGGAAACAAAAAGAAACATAAGCGATAAAAAAGTTTCCGAATTTTGTTTTTCCAAGTGAATATGTGCCACTTTATAGCTGTAACACTTTAATAGTTGATTATTACGAAGTATAATTTTCAGCTATCCTTATAAGTTGAAACGAAATTATTACAATACTAGTTTCATTTGCTTTGACATTGAACTTATACTATTGTAAAAATGGAGTAAATTGTAAAATTAAAAATAAGTCCTGCAAATGTTATTAATTGAGTCACATTTCACTCAATTGCTAACCTAAGCCCTTAACATTACTGATAAAAACTTCTTTGCATAGACCAGAGGTTCCCAACCAGTGGTACGCGTACCCCTGGGGGTACGCGAACTCGAAGTCGGTAATGGCAGACACAAGAAAACATAAAGGATTAAAAAAGTTACAGATATTTGTTTCTTGTGGAAAAAGCATTTTCTACTTATGCATATATTAAGAATAAATATCGCAATAAGCTTGACGAAGCTCCAGACATGAGATTATACCCATCTTCATTTGAACGCAGTTTTATAAAACTCGGCTTCATGAGACACAAGCTCAAGGATCGCTTTGAAGTTTTCTTCCACTAGAATACTTGATTATTACGAAGTGTAATTTTTGGCTATTCTTATAAGTTAGTGTGAAATTATTAGAATACTGGTTTTATTTATTTTTTTGGCTTTGAACTAATATTATTGTAAGACTGGAATAAAATGCAAAATCAAAAATAAGTCCTGCAAATGTTATTAATTCGAATCATTTGACTCTTAAGCTTACCATAACCCTTAATATTATTGATTAAGGGGTCTATTCTGGTACCCCCTGTTGGGTTTGGGGGCCTGACATTTACCATTGTTTTAGTGGGGGAAAAGTGACGTCTCCCAACTCAACCGGGGGTACCAGAATAGACCCGTAAATCTTTGCATAGGCGGATGGTTGAGGGAGGGCGGGATCCGACAGTTGGGGGTACGCGAAAATAAAAACTAATCAAGGGGTACGCGAGGGAAAAAAGGCTGGGAACCGCTGACCTAGGGCGTAGCAAGTCAGAGGTGGCGTATATACAGAAGAAATACCAACCAAATTAAAGTACTAAAATTTCAAATAATTTTTAGTGCTATATTGAAAAGGCCGTATAAAGTACAGCTTTTTAAATTTATTAAGCCACAAAGAGCATCACCCCGCCCTTCCTAAGCATCCGGGTAAACTATTGAATGACCGGCCGCCGCAACAGATAGTCAGGCACTGTGGTTCCTGCATAATAGCCCCCATTACGAGCGGCTTATGCAACAATTCCCCGTTTTACCTGGGTACGAACTGTCATCGGAAGTGGGCCCAAAGAGCCACACCACCATTATTGCGCCATCGGGTTCACGAGAACCTGCTTACTTATACGGCAGCCTCTCATCTACGAACACGCGGTGTCCCCCGATGGGTTCCATATACATTAAATAATAACTTGATCAATGTACTGTTCAGCAACGGATTCCGAGACTACCACTTTTGGACGATTTTACACCGGAAATGGGTGTCGGGCAATTAGTCGTGTGAGCTTATTTCCGGAGTTCTTTGTTAGATCACGCTCAGTAAAATGTAAACATCGCCCACCCATTCTTCACTTTCCCCCTATTTGGATGAAAATAACTCCACCCGGCGCATGCGCAAAAGCGCGGAGGGTTTCCGAATCCGTTGCTAAACAATATTTACGCTACTCAATCTCTACAGTTTGTGTTACTCAGTTACAGGCAAAAGGCGTTTTCTGTTTCTCTCTATACACTCAGTGCAAACTACGTGTTAAACAACTTTTTGAAGGTGGGAGGGAGCGCAGAATTGTATACTTTGGTCTAGAGCGTAGAAACGTGTAAATCCGTCCCTGTGATCACCCTCAGCATTATCAAATAATTTGTCGAATCTATGCCTGAAAGTGAAATCATTCTGTCAATGGGGTCTATTCTGGTACCCCCGGGGGGGTTGTGTGTTCTCTCTTTTCCCGTTGTTAACCTGCGGAAAAAGTGCCCCCCCCCACCCCAACGGGGGTTACCATAATAGACCCCAAGACAGATAAGTAGGAAGCTGCTTCAAATGAAAAAGAATAAACGTAAGATGCTTCTTGGGGGTAATATATGTAGATAGTATTTTATGCATGCAAAACCTGAATTGCACTATTTTATTATGATTTATTATTTCATGATTTCTATGTTATTATTATAAAATATTTTTGAAACGACACCGATTTTTTGATATTTAATCCGGTTTATTTTGCGTCACGATGGAGTGTAATATTGGACCACATCACTGTTCACAAGAACAGTTGTTTCCACAAGCGATTAATATTTCCTTAAAAAATAATTATGGCGGATGATACAATGGAAATTTCAAAAAATAAGATTTTTTCATTTGCTTGCATATAAATAAAACTGTATTGCAAATTTCTGAGAGCGAGAAGCTATTTTTGTGTTGATAAAATTATTGATAAAAATGCGATATGAGTGAATGCTGATTTTTCTTCGAGACAATAATTACGAGGCAAAAATGCGAAATGGCTAAAAAAAAGAAGAGTAGCACAACAAACAAAGATAAGATAAAATGTGACAAAGATATTTGGAATTCTTGTTATAAAATCATTTTCGATACAATAAACTATAAATGGAGTTATTATCGCTTGACTAAACTATCTAGATCTGCGCTGCGATTGCGTCTGAAGTGAAAAGAAGTTAATCCTTATTGCAACAATCCCCTTTAACTGGTAGTGTGGAATAACAGTAGGTATTGGATTTTTGAGTTTCTTGCATTTTTCAAGATAATTCGAGAAATTGTGTTTACATTAGGTATCGTATATTTCTTTCCATCATTTTAAAATTAAATTTGCCTCGAAAATACTTTTTAACCTTAAACTATCTGTTCAGATTAAGGCGCTTAACTGATAAGGTGCTAACTATTTCATACTGAATTAGTCGGCAATATATTTGATTGATCTAAATTTAAACTATTGTAATTGATTGATGTGCTATTAAGTTTTTAATTTTCTGATATGTTTGATTGATGTAAATTTAAATTATTTAAAGTGATTGATATTATTGTTTATATTGCATGATATATTTTTAAATTGAATAATTGATTGATTGAAGATTTGATCGCTTTTAATCGAACTAATTTTTTTTTGATTTGAAAATCTTTAAGTGAAGTTTTTGAGTATATGAATTGTTATACGAGAACTCAAGCATCGTATTATAACTGACAGATCGGAAAGATTAGGAATATTACACTGCGTCTACAAAGAACCAAAAATTTTTAAATTTAAAACTAGATTCATATATTACTATAATATTAGAAATTTATTACATATTCGAAAATGAGAGTAAGGTATCATAACATTTTAAAGCTCTGACAATAATGTTATTTCAACATAATGTGTCTGTCAGATTTTTAAATTGGTTAAAAACAAAGAAATCACTTCTGAAGAAAAATAAATTTGAAAATATTTTAAAGACAATAAATTCGCTCTGAGAAGTTGTTTTTTTTTTAGGTTACTATTTTGTCTTATGGCGTTCACAGAAATCGAATTTTCAGACTTGACGAGATCAGGATCAAATTTTAGAACTTTAAACCGAGATTTATGACGAATGTTGGAAAGATCGATCTGACGATTAACATTTGGTTAAAATTGTCGATCTGGGAAATTCCGAAGTCGGATCAGTCGGTCAGGCCCATGTCGGTTTAATCATGTCTGTTTCATAGAGAAATAGATGCAGAATGTTTAAAATTTTGAAATAAAGATATCAATTTAAAATTAACTCTCGTGTTTTTCCTTCAGATGAGATGTTTGTTTGAATTTGTACTACATTCTGTCTAATTCGGTAAATTTAATTCATGCTAATGTTTTCAAAATAAATGTGAATCATGTTATTAAATAGCTAGTCTATCGCTTCAAATTTCTCACACACGCTAGTTTATCTTGCGCAAAACTGTCTCGCGTGACATTATACACTGAGAAGAATGATTCACAAGAATAACAATCTTAAAGTAGATCAAATTTTGAGTGTAATCATTTTTTGCCTTATACTTCAGATTCTTTTTTAAAATTTCCCAATTTGAATTTTCTATTTAAAATGTGCAAATCTTGTATAATGAGAATACATTGAAATTAAATGAAAATGCATCGAATGAGAGTACATTTGAGATTTTTGTCGACTATACGATTTTAGAAATTAAATTTTGAGTTAAAATGTTACTTGAAACTTATTTAAATAGTTTTAATTGTTCAGTCAAAATTTCTTGGTCGCACTTTCCCATCTCAAGTCGGAAATGCAATACCTAAATTATTCCATTATTTATTTAATTAGACAATTTTAATTCTGCAAAAATGTAAGTAGTGCAAATGCACTTTAATATAGGATTAAATGGTTACCCTTGGTATCTTGAAAACCGAGAATAAACCGACTTTATAATTAATGAGCTGCTATGTCTATGTGATCTTTATCTAAAATGAAGTTATGATGTTTAGTGATTTTTTTAAGAAGCAAAGAAACTAAATTTTACACATTCATCAAATTTTTTATTAAATTTTTGTATAGGCAAAATTGGTCTCCTTTTAGTTGACTAATTGAATTGAATAAAAGCATTTTTTGCTTTCATCTCTCTCAAAATAATGATAATAAATCCAAGATGTTTACATATATTTTTGAGAAAGCCCTCAATCGTTTTTTCAGATAAATTTCAAAAATTTTTTTATTTCTTTCATCAGCTGCAACACTGGCACAACTCGAAAAACATGAAATTTTGAGTTACAACATTGTCAAATCGTCTTCTTTGCTCCATAACAAAATTTCTTTGAACCTTTTAATAATGTTTAATCCATCAATTAAATGATCGATTTCTGCATTTCAAGGAACCAACGAAATCTTGAAACCCATTTATCCCCAAACTTCATTTTTCGAGTTGTGCCAGTATTGCGGGTGATGAAAGATGTATTCTTGTTAAACTTCTAAGTTCTCCACTTTCATTCTTGGGCAAAGGTCCAAGATTTTCTAATTCCTTAATCTTGGATAAAATTCCACGTTTTTGTTTTTGTAAGAAAATTCCAAGCCTTTCCCATCTTACTACTTGTGGGCACACTTCCAAGAACTATTGTATTCTATGCTTAGGCAAGTGTGCAAACATTCTTACTCTTAACTCTACAGTAATATATCCCACATTTTTATTCATTTTTTCTTTCAAACAAAATTCCAAACATTTTTATCCATTTTGTTGGCAAACTTTCAAACGTCTGATTCTTGTTCTTGGCTGTGCTTTCTAGAATTGAAAATTTGGGTTGAAATTTCAAAATTTTATTCTTCTTTAATTCTAAGCCAAGTTTTCAAGCTCTTGGTTTCGAGAGAAAAGTTTTTAAACTCTCTATTGGTCCAATTTCCCAAATGTTTCAGCATGTTCTTGGATACACTTCCCAGAACAGAAATATTTGGCAGATATTCAGAGATTTTTAATTTTCTATTGCAACAAAAATTGAAAATTGTTTTGTACTTTATGGGGAAAATGAATTACAATATTTTCCCTATTCTTGAGAGATATATTTGCTTAAATTTCATAAAATACAAAAATAATTCTTAACGCGCATTTTCGATTAATTTCTGCAGGCACAAACTTCGTGGATCCTTACAAAACGGATGCAAAAATTTATATTACCATCCGGCATAAAACAACTGAGTAAAAAGAAACCTTTCCGGTCAATCCAATCCGAATATTAGTAACGTGTAGGGCTCGAAAGTGAGTTGTCAGCGAAAAGGTCTCCCAAACGTGTCTGATTAGGGCTTGTCAGAAAGGAAAAACCACGCATTTCCTGACGACTCTGATCACGAGCTCGGAAGGAACGTGATATATCAGTTATCGAATTACCCATGGGCAATCTTTGTCTCAATTCAGTTTTCACCTGCCCTTTTTTTCCCCACTTCTTCACATCGCAAAAGAAAGTTTTCATTTCTTTCAAAGGTTATCGGGTTTTGCAGCTGTTCGCTCAAATTTCTATTTCCTATTTGTCTTCAAATGGAAATCAAAACTGTGGGGTCTGTGAAAGGGCTTGTCGAGGATTGACCCGGCGTGTGCAACTTCATTAAGAATGTAATTTTTTTTCTTGGGTTAGTAAATGTTCTTCACTTAAACATGACTTGGAATGTTCTTTACTTTAATCTTTGCTAATACAGTGCTTTATGCCTATTAAGGTTCTTATCGCTTTTCCTTGTGAAACTTGTATAGAGGCTGGCATAAATAATTTACTATTTTTTTCAGTTATTTTAGGAAAGCCATACGAAACTCCGATTTTCTCCTCGAGTTAAGTAAATTTCTTTTGAGTGACTTAACCATTTTTATTAACGCAAGGGAAAAAAAATCTAGATCTGCTTTACCAAAAATAAGTATTTCAAAATCTGAAGTTATTTAATATTAAAATAGAAAGGCTTTTTAAGGGAAAAAATGCGTAAAATATTATTCTAAAATAATCAAAATTGAAAAAGATTTTACCGTGAGAAATACTGTTATAATATTTTGGAAAATAGTTGTCTGAAATAGCAGCCTTACACAAAAAATATTTTTCATCAAAAAGTAGCCAACAAAGAAAATCATCAGCATATTAGAGGGTCTGATGATAAATAGAAATTACATAAAAAATACCAAGAAAACATTCTCGATCCTCTTGTTAGACGATAAATTTATATAATATCAAATATATATATATTTATCTCTTGGATTTAGTGGCAGTCCCTGAAAGAAAGAAGAAATATCAAGCCATAAAAGTGCGCAATAAAACTTCCAGCAAATGACTAATACGTGCTCAGTGGCTTGTAGTTTTGTTTAAACACAAAAAAGTTGAAAATCACTAGCCCAGACGAATGACCTCATTGTCTCTGTGGTCTCTGATGTGATCATTAAGCTCCAATGTGTGTTTGTCTATTGGGTGGAGGAGATGAGTAGGAGAGCTTTAGTTTTAATTATAGAACAAATTGGTCTCCGCTAATCGGAGAATTCAAGTTTCATGTATGAAGATATGCCTGTAGGAGTTTTATTAAGATGAAATTTAAAATGCAATTGGTAAATTAAATAGAAATTTAGTTACTACCTTACAATCGAAGAAGGGGGTAGGAACTGCAAGATTGGATCATACAATAGCTTAATCGATAAAAAGCATACATTCAAAAAAATTTTCCTCCTGTTACTACAGTAAAGCACCGTTTATACGTCTCTCATTTATACGTCGTTTCATCGTAATGAGAAACTACTTCATTTATACGACGCAAAGCTTCGGTTATGCGTCGTTTTCCCTTATTCTAAAATGTGAAAATTTCCTCTTTTCTAATAAGTGAACTGTGATGAAGATATCATGACTGAAATTTTTCACAATTGATGAATTAATTGGAGACAAATTCTGTGGTGCTAATTTAAAGATGAAGTTATTTCACCTTTCTTTAAAGACGCAATGGACTCCATTGAAAAACTTCGAACTTATTTCTTTTGCCAAAAGACTAGTGAAAAAACATTGAATGAATTTGATTCATAATGATGTTCTTTATACTCACAGACAATCAGCACTCCAGACGACGGTTAAGTAATTTTTTAAACAAACTCTTTCCTGCCTGCACATAAATCGCATACGATATGTGTAATTAGTACTAAAGATAGGCAATAAAGGTATGATTTTTCTCACCTCTAAGATGAATATTTAATTTTAAAATTTAATTATTTATTTCCTTGTTATGCACTATTATACTAGTACTATCTAAAAAAAATTTCAAATTAATACTTTTAAATGAATTTCCATTAGTAGCATGAAATTTGAAATAATCAAAGTTGTATAATCGAAATTTTACCAAACGTCTTTTCATTTATACAGCGTTTTATCTCAGTCCCTTGAAAGACGTTTAAACGGTGATTTACTGTGCGAGGATGGATCCAAAAAATGTTTTTACAAGGGTGATAACAAATTATTTATTAACATTGGACAGAAAATACAAAAGGGAATTAAGAGGCATACTTGCCGATCACTTTTCCACATAATCACCAAATCTATATAGGCATTTATCTGAATGCAGGGCCAACTTGTTTAACCCGGCATAGCAGAAATCGCGTCCTGTCCATTGAGCCAGTTCTTGACAATTGTTTTCACATCACTCTCTGAAGAGAACCTTGTTCTAGATAAGTGTTTGGAACCCAGATGGGGTGCCGAATCGGGTTGTGACTTCACACTTGAACCTTTCGCAGAGATGCTTGAGTTTTGCGAGCAGTATGGGTATTGTCTTTCAGGATGATGACACCATCACTCAACATGCCAGGGCGTTTGCGTCGGAAAACTTCACGATGGTCCAATGATTATTTCCTTTTTCCGAAATTGAAGGAGCACTTATCTGGAACAAGGTTCTCTTCAGAGAGATGTGAAAACAGTTGCGGAGAACTGGCTCAATGGACAGGACGCGATTTCTGCTATGCCGGGTTAAACAAGTTGGTCCTGCATTCAGATAAATGCCTAAATAGATTTGGTGATTATGTGGAAAAGTGATCGGCAAGTATGCCTCTTAATTACCTTTTGTATTTTCTGTCCAATGTTAATCATTTTTTATTATCCTTGTAAACTTTTTTTTTACCCATCCTCTTATTTTAAAGTGTTTCTTATAGAATGTATACCATAGATTCCGAGCGTGTATTTCAATATATCCTGTCAACCAGCAATTTAGGGAGTGCAGGAATTCAGGAGGGGGGGGCCAAGAACGTTAAATCTAACATTAACTCGTTGTCGCACATGAAGACTATAGTCATCCAGTTTTCCACAGAAAAATATATTCAAGAACTAAAAATGTGAGGCAACGTGTTAAGCAATGATAATTGATTTTAATCTTAATAAAAGCGTACTTGATACGTTGAGTTCTTCTATTACTCATGATTTTTATGTATAGTTATTAATCTTTCAGAGATAAAAGTATTAATTTAAGGTAAATTCTAATAACAGCTTAATAAGAATGCTTTTTTCCAAGCCTTATAGAAGCAATCAAGAAAAAGAATGCATACATATTTCATGTTTCGCACTCATGCTGACAAGGAAACCAATGTGTTTAACAAATTTTGAACGATGCTCATTATTACTTACATTATCGTAAACAAAAGTAAAAAATATCACTGTTTACTTTTCCGTTGGGACCAATTTGGTTCTTCCCTAGAATCCAAAAATGCCCCTATTTGATTGAATGCATCATCATTCAATGCATCATTTTTGTTTATAAACAATATCTCAAAGAAGCCTTCATCAATATTCATTGGAATCTTCCAGGGAGAAAAGCAAATGAGTATTAAAAATGGACATTTTTATTGACGTAATTTCATCTCGAGATTCTGTAAGATGCAATGCTTCATTATAATGTCAACAATACACTTGGTTTTCGTTTCATTATAATGTCAACAATATACTTGGTTTTCGTTTCATTATAATGTTAACAATATACTTGGTTTTCGTAGTTCATGCAATTATACTGATTTCCGAAGGAATATGATAGATATTTCCGAGTTAAAAGTTAAATCTCTAGAAAACGGCAAAAAAATGTTTATTTTTAGCAAGTTAGAGAGACTTTTTGCAAGTTGAATAAAAATCGTAAAGTATTGAAAACGTCTCTAACAGCAAAACTCTTGAATAACACATTCGTGCAAAATATGTGTTAAAGAATGCAAGATGAAACCTTTCAGTTTCTTTATACATTGGAAGGGTAAAAAATTACCAGTGGAAATATCACCATTCAACTTCTGATGCCATTTCAGATGCTTCTTGCCATTTTCTCTAGGTATCTTATTATAGCGCATTTTAAACTGAATCCTTATAATAACGCTTTCAGTGTAATATCATTTTTCTTCCGAATAAGAATAATGTGTTTAAGAACGAAAATACGGTTGATTCATTTTTTTCTTTGAAAGGAATCCTAATTTTTTTGTCAAAAAGTGCTGTTGACATGGATTCATATCTTTGGACTACATTAAACTAAATTAGTATAATAAATAATCACTCGAAAGATTTTGATTCTGGAAAATACAATAAAATTTTTTCCCAGTTTGGATATGTTTAACCCTTTGCGGACAGGTAACTTTTTAGAACACTCGGATCAGGTTGGCGCACTTTATACGCCATCCCATTTTTCCAACTCTTTGCTTATTTAATTATATAAAACTTTATTTTTCATATTGTAGTAAGATTAGGGGTTTGAATGGATGGATAATATACACACTTGTGTCCGAATTTTAGCCACTATACTCTTCCTTAACTGGATTTCCTACACCTCAATCTAGAGATCGGTAACTGTGGCGCACATTATACGCCGTACCTGTCCGCAAAGGGTTAATCGAATGGTTGATCAATTTTCAAAAAGGACTAAAAGTGTTTATTACGTTATATAAAAGTCCTTTACTTTTCCCTATTTAAATAACCTAAATTCTTGAAAGGGACAAAATTTCCCTTTAGTCAATCTTGATTAATATAAGGATTCAAGAATTGCGTTAACTTATTTTGGAGTGACAGTGATAATATTTTAATGTAACGTTACTGCCTCAGGTAAAGTGTTCTATATATAAGGCAACTAAGTGAGGGCGCTTTCCTTGTAGAAATAAAACCAGCCTTCAATTTCGTAAATCATTTATCACAATTCATCTCTTTAACCCATAATTTAAGTAAAAGCAGAAGTACAAGTCGCAACATAGTGGTAACCTTTACAGGTTTAATCTAGAAGCATTGATTTTATGTTACGGTATTAAATTTAATATTTATTCTTTGACTGAAATTTTATTCTTTGATAAAATTCGGCTTGCATTATAAGCTTCTGCTTTTTAAAGACTGTTCACTTCCAGAGTAAATCAAGAAAAGATGACTTTAATACAATTGATAGCAGTTGTAACTTTCACTTATCATTCTTATCTTCATTTGCTCATTGATAGTGTGTAAATAATAAGATATTTAAAATGTTTATAATAAACAGATAATACTGATTTTATTTTATCATTTAAACTTTTCTGTTTTATCGATTAATCTAATCAAACGGCAATTACATAACATTTTTATGTTTATTTATTTGAATGATGCAATCATTCTGAAGAAATTTACTCAGCGTGGCATATATTTACGCATATTTTATTGTAATTAATCGAATTCCAATCATTATTCCATCATCCAGCGATATTACTCTAAAGCTTCGAACAACAGCCGCTAAAAAGTATCTCTTTCAGACGTCGAACCAAAGCATACTTTTGACAAAACCACACAACAGGTTCTTTGTTCAGACAAGGAACCATTTCAGTAGCAAAAATATTTCTCAACACCATCGATAAATTGTTTTTCGCTATCCCAAGTGTAAATATTACTGAAACCAGCGGGAGCAGTCTCCCCGAAACTTTCTCGCATACGACCAGTAATGTCGGGTGGGTAAATACCCAGTTGGTAGGTAAATATTTTTGGGGTACTTACCCAAGGCCTGGTTATTTTGAGAAAAAAATTATGAATGGTGATTTACAATGAAACATATAAAATTTATGAATTCCCAAAAATTTAATATTTTGCAAAAAAATTGCGTATGTTCGCAATTGTTACGCGCGCTGAGGTACCACAACAATATTTAACGTTTCTAAATACGAAATCTTGCTATAGATATCACACAAGATTTCACCATACCTCTGGTTTAATCACAGGCATCTATCTGGAGAATGTCAGAATGAAGTTTCGTTTTGCGGCTCGATACAATTTCCTTAGTAGACCGCCAAGGTCAAATTCCAACCATACTCACTTGAGTAAAATAAGCGAAACGCTCGCCAACTCACAGTCGTAATGTGCCTTTTGAAACAAATATGCAATTTGAACACCTGTTTTTTAACCGATTGAGATGAAAATTGGGCTCAGATCTATAATTAATGTTAGCATCCGTGATACCAAGTTTTATTTATCTAAGCCAAAGGACTTATGAGATACAAGTATGCGATTATACAGACCGACAGACAGTCAACCCTTTGACGGATTTCGCCCAAAATTTTATTCAAGTTTTTGAGTTATAGTGTTCAAATGACTGCGGACAGACAGACTTCTTGTAGACGGCTTTTGTCCAAAATTTGATAGAAACCTACAAATTATGTGTAAATATCACATACCAAATTTCATCCCCGTAGCTCTAATAGTTTTCGAGTTATCGTGTTCACAGACACACACACAGACAGACATAATTCCAAAATTGTGTTTTGCGGACTCGGGGAGGTCTAAAATGTGGAGATTCGTCAAAATCTCGAGTTCGAATTTTTTGACGATTATAATACTTTCTCTTTATATGCTTCGTATATGAGAAAGAAAAAAGCAGGAAAATGACGCAGTGATTGATAAACAAAACATAATTATAACTTATTGTAAAATTTTAAAGAAATATTTCAAATGAAGTGGGTATTCTCATGTATTTTTGCTAACCAATACTGAAGAATCTCAAACCGAGGCACTCGTAGTCAGTGTTTTCGTAATCAGCCATAAATTATTGAAAGTGACCCGAAATCGGGTCAGAACCCAATATATCAGAAGCCCCTGCCACAGAGGGATCACATAATCAAAAAACGTCGCTGTAACATCTCTCTGTGACTTCGCTGCAATATTTTGTTGGATTTTTCCTTCATTTTAGATTGAGCAATTACATTTTATAGGGTAGCCAGTCAATGGTTGGACACTGAAATGCGTCAGCAGTTGAACACTTAATGCAAATTTATCTTAAGCGCTTAAATTGTAATCTGCACACTTTAATCATTATTATTTAAAAGCTTTTGCACATAGAAAGTTCATAATTCAGTTAAATTTTCTCCTGAAAGGTAGGCTATCCAATCTCTGAATTGTATCCAATGGCCAGTTTGTTAATCTGTTATGGTTCACTGTGTCGGAATTTTAGTATGGTGCCGCAGTAAGAAGCTAAAAGTGCAACTCGTGCAGAAAGAAGCCTTCAAAATAAGTCATATTCTTTTAGATTGAATGTTAACCCTCTGACTGATGATTTTTTAAAATCACTATTTAGATTCAACGTTTGAAAACGTGTTCAAATACCGTTGAACCAAGCGAGTTATTTATATGCAAGACTTTATTAGTATAATGATTCATCACTATAATAGCACAAATTAAACACAATAGCTTGCAAAAATCGTAGGATGCAGCAGAAAATACTTACTTTCTACCCGCGCAAATAGCGGTATAAGCAGTCGGAGGGTTCTTTCATTTATCTATGATCAATGCAAATACGGTAGAACCCCACCAATCCGAAATAATTGGTACCGGCGCCTGTTCGGATCACAAAAAATTCGGATTATCCGAAATTCCGATAAAAATAGGAAAGAAAAAGATGTCTGATAAAAAAAATGTTAGTTATAAGTACTCAGTACTACTATCTCTTGAATTCTTTTATTCAAAAGCAATAGAAAGAGAATGTCTCCCCTTTTCATTAGAATAATGGATGTGCTCCTGTATGAAGTGACCTTATCTTACGGCTAACTGCATTAGTTTCTTCAATGTGAACAAAATTATGCATGCTGAAAAAGTACTTTTTTGTTTATAGTATGTATATTTAAATCTTTTCAGGTAATCTCTTCAATTACAAATAATTTTCGAAAATAAAAATCGGTTCGGATTAGTGGGGTTCTACTGTATAACAGAAGATGAAATTTTCTTCCGTGAGCTCAAGACAGAAATGATATTTGTAATAGTTAAATATTATGTAAAAATTAAGATGCAAATGCTTTTTGTCTTTATTTCAAAATTGGATAGCAGTAGATTTCCAAAATACAATCACTATGAATGGTCTCTGTGTCATAGTCATACAGTTGTGAAACTATTTCTAATGCTATTTACATATCACTCTGGGCAGCGGTGGCCTGGTAATAAGATCTAGGCTTCGGGATGAGAGAGTCCAAGATTCGAAGTCCGATTCCAAACAAGATCCGCAGTGTATATGGGCATGGTGCATTCTAAATCTGACGTCGAGCGTCCCTCTGCTGGTGTGGCATGGATGTTTGAAGAGTGCCGATTCAAGTGTCTTCCGAACCACGGCTCAAAGCGCCCTCGTGTATTGTTTAGCAACGGATTTGAAAACCCTCAACGCTTTTACGCATGCGCCGGGCGGAGTTACTTTCACCAAAATAGGGGTTAGTGAAGAATGGAAGGGTGATGTTCACATTTTACTGAGCGTGATCTAACAAAGAACTTCGGAAATGCGCTCATATGACTCATTGCCTGACACCCCTTTCCGGTGTAAAATCGTCCAAAAGTAGTAGTATCGGAATCAGTTGCTTCAGAGCGGGAAGTTAATAAAAGTAAACAAAACGTCACCATCGCTTGTAATCAGTTACGGACTTCCGTTATTGAAAGGCATTGTTCAGTTAGGTACTTCCGTTCTGGAATGGAATGTTTAATTCTGTGATTTCTTAATAAAACCATTTCGTATTGCTAAATTTTATGTTCTTTCTGTTGCAGAGTGAAAATGATATGCACACTTACAAAGAAAATCTCTATTTTGGTAGTATCGGGGCTGCTAATTGCTGTGATAGGTCTGGTTATGTATTGTACTTTCCCCATGCTTATGGATAGTGAAATTAAAAAGGTAAGGGTTTTTCTGAAACAAATATTTTTTCTAATGTACATGTACTTTCATTTTCTTCATGAAATGTTGATAGTGATACTATGTTTTTGAGTACTAATGAGGTTCATCTATTGTAGAAGAATATTAGAACAGATATTTTATTTGCAAGGTAACAATGTGCGAAATTGTAAAGCCAATCAAAAACGTATCCAAATATATTTCTAATAACATGGAATCTATGAATATTAAAAAGGATCCAAACATAATGGGTTTGAATGAACATATTGTCTAATGCAAGTCGTACCTGTGTGAAGGTCAAATGCATAATTTTGATTTAATCTTCAAAATTTCTAATAAGTTTGTTAAACAATTGAATACATTTAACAACCTTCAGGTTTTTTCATAATGGCTAAAAATATATGCAAAGCATTGGGGATGGGAGAAGCGGTAAATTATTATTCATAAGATGCAGGGACACGCTTTACCTTCTATCATGCGCAACCGATCTCGTAAGACTGAAAACTATTCAGTTAAGTGGTTAAAAAGTTTCGTTCTTTTGTTATTTTTTATATTTAACGATTTTGAAGATAAAAAGGTTAAAATGGGATATTTCAGTAATTTTAATAAAAATGCATGTAAATATTTCTATTGGGAAATCCAAAAATAAACTATTGCATTAAAACTTACGTATCCGACTGGTTTAAAATAGTCGTTTTTGATGAAATTATCAAAAAAAAAAATTTGATTTAATTTTGTAGCCTGTTTAATCGGCTTTCTAAAACTGTCTCACTTTTTAATCGTGAATTACAAATGGAATTACAGCTGTTTTATTACCGAACTGTAAGCATTATTTTATGTTGCGTGAAAACTTTAAATGTGTTTTCTCAGAAAAATGATATTTTTGAGGAAAACTGTCGACCATAACAATGATTTCTCAAAAAGTTATTGAAGTATTGATATGAAATTTGCTGAGATTGTTTCCTGTAATATGCTTAATGTTTTCCTCTAAAAACTAAGGTCAATTTTAAATTCAAATATTATTTTTAAGTGCTTAAATATAAACGAAAAGCATTTTTTTATAAAAAAATTACCAGTTTAGTAACTATGTTCAGCCATATCTCAAAACTATTTTGAAATACAAGAAATATTTTAGAGTATAACACAGTTAACTGTCATAAAAATGTACTCTTACAAGGATTTATGTATATTCAGAATACGATTCTGTCTATGGCTGTTAGCGTAAGGCAAATATTTTAGTCATTTTTCTTCAAATTTCTCAGTTTTTTTAAAAAAATATTATTTTGAAAGCCTAATTTTACAATATTTTCATAGCTTTAAAACATATGCAGTTTAAAAATAACATTAATATATATATATATGAAAGATCACGCTTTATAAAAGGAGAAAAGGCAGTCCATTGTCATCAAGGAAAAGACGATATTTGTCCAAATCTTCATTTATTTAGGCATCAGGTTTTATTTCTCATAGGTAAAGCACTTAATTTATTTGCAACTCCATGACCAGAATTTAGAAGTTTACGCCCGCGCGGCGCGTTGTTGTTGAATGCTTACATGCTGGCGTGAAAAAGGACTGAAAAGAATGCGCAGAACGCTTAAGTACCCAGAATAGGGAATTCCCCTTGAAACTCGTGATTTGAAAAGAAAGTTGTAGTGCGTTAATTATGTTGAAAGTAGAAGTATTTAAAATGAGGTGTCGTTAAGATTATTTAGGAAAGTTAAAAAATTAAATTATCACATATATATATATATATATTATTTTTCAAAAAAAATGTCTCCGAACATAGTCGGATACTTTAAATTTATTTAGCTCATACCTAATCTTATATCTCAAAACATTCATGAGACTTTTCAACCTTCAATCGCACCACTTAAATGTGCTCTGCATGAATGTCTACTTCATATTATTTTAGAATATGAGGATTCTATTGAACCGGAAAGAAAATTTTATCTTCAAAAATTTGATACAGAAGCAAATTTTTGGAAAATTTGCATTCAAATCCTTAATTAAGCATTAAGCAGAAGACATTTTTCAAAAAAATGTCTCCGAACACAGTCGGATACTTTAAAGTAAAAAAAAAAAAACACCTTCAGTAATAAGAAAGTAAGGTAGGTGATTTAATTCCACAATTAATTTGCGGCTTACACATTTAAGAAATTCCCTGTACTTGAACCAAAAAAGATCTCTGTCATGCTCACCGACTGCGAAGTAAAATAAGGACTCCCTAGACAATGATTAGCTCATCATCGCGGGAGAGATTAGCCTTAATTACGCTGTCCAGCAGACCCTGAGGGGAAGACGTATAAACAGGAAATTAACGTTCGTTTCTTTGCTCCATTAAACCACCATTTACGAGCAGCGAAAGAACACGCAAGATATTTGCAATGGAATCGAATTTCACAACTGTGGAAAGAAGAGGTAAATGGTGGTAATTAAAGTAAGTGCACCATTATACCTTTCGCTTTTGCGGTCTTGATGTAGGTGGGAAATACTTCGTTCTGTATAACTAAAGACAGCCTTGCATCTGGATGTCGTAAGAAAACCAAAAGCTCATATTTGATTATAATATAATTCGTGCTTGAGGCCTTGAAATTTTTCTTTCTCGTGAACGAAATATACAAAAAAGAAAATATCATTAAACGTCGCAAAATTAAGCTTCGAAATTTTGATGGATCGGCACGCTATAGACCTTCATGAATCTGGAAAAAAATTTGGAATGTCTGTCTGTGTGTGTATGTGAACACGATAACTCAAAAATGAAAAAGAATAATGAATAAAATTTGGTATTTAGTCGTAACTCCAAATTTGTAGGTCTAAATTAAATTTCGGGCGCAATTTATCAATTAGAAGACAGTTTCTCTGTCCGTACGTATGTTAGTCCAATAACCATGAACTGCAACGAGGTAGTTGAATTAAATTTTGTGTGTTTTACACCGAAATTGTATATTTTCAACCAATTTTGGACCAAGTTGGTCATTGGGAAAATGTAGCGTGATATACTACATACTAATATTCTTTACTATATCTGTACCTTAGAGGTAAACTATTATATGCCCAATTTTGATAATTTTATAGTATTTATCCCTACCGCATTTTTGGACGGGTAAAATGTCGTAGCTGTAAGTAAAAAAAGAAGAGCTCTTAAAAAAAATTCGACAGGAGGCTGTCTCTGCGAAACGGTCGCAGGGATTGAGGGGCGTAAAATTGCTTACCTTACTCAACTGTGAATCTATGTGGACTAAAGTAGCTCTATGTGGACTAAAGTAGCTCCATGTGGACTAGAGTAGCTCTATGTGGACTAGAGTAGCTCTTTGTAACTCTCAATTTATGCGACTGATTCGTGATTTTCGTTGGGTTTTTTTCCGCGAAAAAAAATTCTTGTTTTTAAATGTAATATATTTATTCATGTTATTAATATTGGATACAATTTCAGTTGGTAACAATCTTATGTAAAATCGGACGATGGTACGAAAAATGGCAAACGTAATTCAACAATTCTGGAGTAATATTTCGGGTGAACGCAAGATCCATGAATGAATTGCCTAATGTACTTGGAAAGTTATAGACGTTGCAGGTGTAGCGAACTCCGGCGATGTAGAGAATGTTGCGAATTCTGGCGATGTAAAGAACGCTATCGCGATGTTGAGGTTCTCTGGTTTACTCTTGATGTAGAGGCTCCTTCCTTTATTTGGAAATAATTTGTGATGAAATTCTTTTGTTTTCTTCTCCTCATAATATCGTTTTGCTCGTTCTTTCTTCTCTTCCTCACTTATTTAACGTTGAGCAGCAGCTCGATTTCGTCTCCGCTTTAACAAATCACTTCGTTGACTCATTTTGGCAGTTCCTAGAAATTTCTACGAAACAAAATTTGGAAAATCCATTTAATATACCTCTCACAACCGACTGAGGCCGCAAGACAGTTAGGTATGAGAAAGCGCGGGAAGCTAGGTTGGTCACTGCGTGCTCGCGCATCGGTCGCTGTGACGTCATCAAATTTCTTCGTGATTTTCACCAGCTTTGCAACTCGACTGTGACTAAACCGTAATTCGAAATTCTTTTTGCAATCTTCAATGTCCACCTTCTTCTGTTAAATGAAACTAAAACCAACTCTCTATGTTATTTGGTTGCGGAGCATAAGCGTTTAACTTTACCACGAAAAGCGTCATAATTTTTTCCTTTCCCGACACCCCATTAGACCACTATGGAGGGACGTAAGTTTACGTCAAAACAGCATGCGATACAATGCGCTCTGAAACTTCTTTTGACTATCCCTATAAAATGTTAAAATAGTCTACCTCTGACATACATGTATAAAAAAGCTAAACTCAAAACGCATTGTATTGTCGAGGTATGCGAGAAAGTCAACAGAATACTCTTGTTGATTTAAAACTAATATAGTATAAAACTTTAATCATGTTGACGCATTTTTAGTAGGATTAGATTTTGCATCGCAATGAAATTAATGCATGATGAGCCGGATTTTGTGCATGGCTAATGCATGAAAAATACTGCTTTTTTTTTCACTCGAAACCCCATATCAGCTGAAATTTTTTTAAACTAAGTTTCTTTTCGCCCCCCCCCCCATTTGTTATATCGAAAACAGCCAAATGAAATCTTGGAGAAGTCATCACTGTTTTCATGTCACATTTGCTTAAACAGTTGATTGAAAACACTTATATAGATTAGCTATATCTGCTCTCAAATTGTTGTATATGATATATCATTATTGTATGTTGCCACAAAATTCAATGCGTCTCTAGAGATACCAGTTGTTACATCAAAATTTTGTATGCTGTGTGTGCCATTTTAATATAACAGCGATAAAGTGTGTTTTATCAAAGTTGTCGCCGTCTCAAACGTGTTCCCATTGGAATGATCTTTAGTTGTTCCAAGTTCGATACATTAGATATATATAAATGCAATTTTATCGAAAGAATGCGTTTATCTTTATTTCTTTTATCTGCAATGGTTTCTTATCATAATCTGATGTTTTATTTTCGCTTTGAAGGATATTCGAGATAATACAACTCGAATATCATTATATTTTAAGACGGGAACATATGAAAATGATAAATTCTTATGTAATTTATTTAATTTTGTATTAAAAATGATCATGCAACCATTCTCTTCAGTAATTACAATCAAAAACCTTGAAATTTAATCGCAAGCCAATATCATAAATTTAAAATCGTATCTCATAAAATGTTTTATAAATAAAAGCGTGTGATTATTTTATATATTCGTAAGAACAAATCAGTTTTGCCCAAAATTCCAGCTAATTTCATCAAACTAAGATTTGTTTTAGCGGAATGATTTAATCCGTTCTTGATATTCAAAATGGCAGTTTTGTCAAAGTGAATGGAAATGTTCTCTACAAAACTAAGGAAGTTTGTTTCCTTCAACACAAAAGAATTAGTAAAAGGTGTAAACTTAGTCTTATCTTTTTTCACTGTATTCAATTCTTTTCATATAAAACGATCCCTCATCATAAATAGTTAATGTAAAAGTTTAAATAAATGCATGAGCTTCTATATATGTATATGTAAAGGCTAGAACATTGATGTCCTACATAGAATTGATTTCACTGCTATTATATAACATTTACATAGATAAATTGCATCAAACATGGCGAAAAGAAAGGTTATTGCGTTCTTTAAAGGGATTCGAGTATCGGTTAAAAACTATTTAATTACCTGAAAGTCGCTGTTAAAAATTCGGCCGGAAAATGTTTAAGAGTAACATTTCGGCGTAAAAATAATGAATATCGATAACACTTCGCAGTGTTAATAACGAGTAGGTTGAATCGGGTTTAATAGAGAAAGAGCCGAATTTTGCATGCTGCAATAACAAGTAGGAAAAAAAAGCTTAAAGAAAAACGTCTACTATTTAAATAATTATATAAACACTATTTAAATTGGCTTGTTTCATATTTGTTAAAATAGGATTTTGTAACCAATTTTTCACTCGCTTTCTTAGGTGCTACAGTTCTGAAATTTTGCACACTTGTGTGTTCTTGATGATAATACACTATTCTAATATTTTCAGAGCTTAATTATTAGTTAATCGATTAATTTTAAAATTTTGATTCCATGCTAGTGTCGCCACCTGACAGTAAAATTCAGAAAAATTTATTTGAGAAGTCCGTAATATTTAACATATATCGAATAATAAATTAAAGTCCAAAAAGTAGAAAATATTTAAATTAAAAAATCGCCACTACTGAGTTTTTCAATAAAAATGTTTTTAAAAATTGTTTTTGTTACATTTAAGGTATACTTGGATGTTAATATAAAAGCATGAAATAGATTCGTGAATCATGGCGGAATGCTAAGGGCACTTTTTTTTTTGGTCATCAATTTTTAATTTGAATTAATCGAATTATTTTGGTCATATATTTTTCATTCGAATTAATCAAATTATTCGAAGTAATCAAATTATTCGAAGTAATCAAATTATTCGAATTATTTTGGTCATCTTTTTCATTTGAATTAATCGAATTATTATTCGAAGTAATTATCGAATTCGAATAATTTTGGTCATCAATTTTTCATTCGAAGTCGTAGCAGCAATTGAAGATGATGTAATACAATTAGCATTTCCTAAGGCTGTGGGAAAGTATACTTCCCACTACACGAATAATGTGTTTAAAAAATACCCATTGTAAACTTTCTATCTCTAATATGTGCTGCCACTTGTTGATAACCTCTGAAACCACAAAAAATAATCGGAAAAATCGCGTAGTTTCAGACCACATTATGTGGTCTTAACATTAGATGAGAGAAGGAGTACAAAACAAAGGAAAAAATCCATTTTCTCTTGTGTTTATCCTCCTTCATTTGATATTTATAATTTTCTGATTTATCGAACTCCAAACATAGATCCTAAGTATCTTAGAGTAAGCCAAATATTCATTCACATTTTAGCGTTTTAAGAGTTTTACCGCTACTATGAAAGGCTCAAATTAAATTTATTTCCAATATATTTGGTCTATTATATATGAAATCGTCGCTTAACATGCAACACCACCTATCTCAATTTTTTGAAATTTCAAAGAGGAAGGAAATATTATATAGCAGCGGATTCGGAAACCCTCCGCGCTTTTGCGCATGCGCCGAGCGGAGTTATTTTCATCAAAATAGGGGGAAAGTGAAGAATGGAAGAGTGATGATTACATTTTATTCAGCGTGATGTAACAAAGAAATCCGGAAATGCGCTCATATGACTCATTGCCTGACACCCCTTTTCGGTGTAAAATCGTCCAAAAATGGTAGTCTCGGAATCCGTTGCTGAACAGTACTCAATTTTTCGCAACAGATAACAAAAATTTCTGAATTATTTTTCACGTCTGGTACAAACATGCGGTCTCGAATTTATATCGGATATTAAAAAAAATCAGAAAAAATTGCGAAAAATTCAGTATTTATTTCCTCTTTGAAATTTCAAAAAATTGAGATGGGGTGGTGTGCATGTTAGGTGACGAAATACATATTTGGCCTATATTTGTTGCGGAAATCTTTCGACAGCGCAATTTGTATACAGTATAAGAATCAATTTGCCCTTCCAAGCAATACGGAATATTTAGACAGAGATGCATGCAATAAATATTTTATTTTACCTCGTTTTTCTAATCGAAGTAAAACTACTGTGACTGTAATTTTGACTGACTTAGTTTGGTCGTCTATTTCGAATTAGCTTCGTGTCCTCTTCATAATACTGAATGAGCGACTCCTTATCTATTGCATCCCAAAACTAGGGCATTCCCGGCTTTGAATTATAAAAATTCGAGTCGCTAAGCTTGAAGCTCTGTTTCTATGAATTAGCATCAGCAGAATATAGCGAGAATCTTTATTCCCAATATTCTAAAATAGCCAGACTCGAATCAGCAAAATTCTTATCGAAAGTTTAATTCAACACATTTTTATCTTTAAAAAT
>BGPR01017891.1:0-31748 GCA_013235015.1 Araneus ventricosus | reverse complement strand
ACACAACCACAAAATGAAAGAATGCAAAATGTGGAAAATTAGAATAAGTTTGGGATACAGTAAGAAGAGATGTGCATATGAAAATTTTCTCTTCCATGCCTGTTCGCCACATGATAGCATTGATGAGAGATTTAAAGGATTTGATGTGTATGGAGAGTTGTTCAAAGTGAAAGTTTTAACTGACGAACTTAAAATTTTCGGTATGTCTTCCCTACATCACTTAGATGATTTTTTGCATGGTCGAATTATTTGAAAGATCGGAAAAAGGCGAACAATAACATGTTGCGAGGGGGTTCATGATTAAGCACTTTTTCAAAGGTATCCTCTCATTCATGCACATTTATCTATTTCTCCATACACATATCACTTTCATTCCTTTCAGATGTTTCGAAATCTTCTGCATTTTCCAGAACAATAAATTATCTTTATTCTACTGTCCAAACAGTGCGTCAACAATATTTTATCTTGCTGGGCCTGCACTCCTACTTAATGTTATGCTACATTGCAATTTGTGACCTGTCCTTAGAAATTCTCTAGCAGTGTATATTTAGGATATATGTAAGGTTTTAATCTGTTTGCTGTACTGAATGCAGTAAGGAACTAAGATTGCATTTGATAGACAGGTGTATAAAAATCATTTATTAATCAAAAATCCAAACTTTGATAACTTATGCAATATTGGATTGCACTCATTCCATGAAAAACACTGTTAAATAGTTAAAATCTTTTTTTAAAAAATATGTTTGTCAATGTTACTAATGGAAGCTAGTTCAACCATTTTTAATTCAAATTTTTCTCTAGTCCCTTGAATTTCTATCAAAATATCGCAAATAATTTGAATTTATTTTGGTTAATTCAAAGTCAAAATTAAAAATTGCAAAAAAATTGTTCTTAGCAAAATTTGTATGCACCCTGTGTCCACAGTGATCATAAACGAATAATTTTTTAAGGTCCTTAATCTAGTTGAGGACTTGGCAGCTATACAATGCATTTAATCAAAAAACAAAATATTTTCTCACCTTTTTTTTTAAAAAAACTTTTAACACTTTAGATGTGAATTGTAGGAATGGAGAAAACTTGCCAGTTTTAACCGAAAACAGGTTATTTTGATCAGTTATAACTGCCAGGTTAAACCGGAGGTGAAAAAAACCTGAATAATCGAAAACCAGGTATTTTCACAATAACTGCCAACCCTAGTGAATCATACTGCTAATTTTGAAGCTTTATTATAGAATTCAAAGTGTTGTATACTATTTATTACACTTATTTATCATACTGAAATTATTAAAAATTTTAAATTTACTTGCTGTTTATTTATTAATTGTATATTTTTTACTAAAACTGTAATACATTAAAAATACATCTTCACTGCCATTTTTAGCTTTAAAACTGTCACTTTCTATTGCTGCATTCATTTTTGATTCCAGTTTTTCTTAATTCCAATATCTTGATGAATCAAATTTTTACTGTAATCCTGTCCACTTTGAATGAGTTTACTACCGCAATTTGATACTTGAGAAGCATGAAACCATAAAAGAGAACATTATTTAGATATAAAGGATAAAAATGTTAAAAAAGATAAACATCCATAAATAAATGATTATTATTAAGTAAAAAATTGTTTACGAAATAAAACATCAAAATTGTTTCAAAATACAGGGTGGTCATAAATTAGTGAACCCATTTCAAAAACCATTATGGCGTTCTAAATTTGCTGCAGCGAGAGATTTACATACGAAATGGCTACCGATCAGCAAAAGTGGATGCGCATTTTCTGGTTTCCTTTTTTAATTTTGTTGAATATCTCGAAAACTATTCAGTTATCGAAGTACAATTGATTAAACAAATTAAAGAGCATAAAATTCCCTACAAATACAAGCTTTTATTTTTCTTCTAGCTTTAATAGTTTCGCAGATAATGGCTCTAAAAAATGGGAGATATCCAATAATTTACGACCACACAGATCGCCGTAACCTATCTCGAAAATTTATGCGTGTGACCTATCTGGATTTTTTTTTTAAAAATACGCACTTCTGTAAAAAACAAAAAATGTATTTGTAACCTTGTTTTCTTTCAAATCGATTTTTGAAATGGGTAAAATAATTTATGACCACCCTGTACATGTACATAAAACTACTTATAATTCGTTTTAGAGAGTTGCAAATAATTGAATGAAACAGCACAACTGAGGTACACACTCATTTTTATTACCATGTAAAGAACCCCTTAGTGACACCATACAATATTGTAAAATAAAATCAAGATAAAAAATCACATTCAGAATAAGAATACAGAACAGTAACAAAAGAATTACCACTCTCTGAGAAAAACATATATTCACAAACTAATAAATTTTGACTTAGATAATTATAAAAGAAAAAGTGAGATAAAAGGAATGTTCCACTAGAAGACAATTTGAAAATATGAAACAGAAAAATGAATATTTTGTCACTTAATAATAATCAGTGTTAGATTTTATAAATATTTTCATTTATTATTTTTAATATACATTTCTTGTCAGCAGAAGCAAAACTGACAAATTGTACTGAACTTCTTTTTTAAAAATAAAGTGGAATAAAAAATTTCAGAAAAACAGTATAAAAATGCTAGAGTAAACTAAACTTAACTAAGAGTAATTTTAACTTAAAAACACTGGATATATTTTCTAAAATTTAAATTTCAACCCACATCAGTAATATTTAAACTATTCAACAAAACAATCCTCTTGATATTTTTTGCGTACTCTTACTATTCAGGAAATGCATGCAACAGGAATGGCGATAGAGTTTGCCCGACGGGGGTGGGGGTTGGGGAGCGATTTGCCTGACATGCTGTACGGGGGAAGAGTGTAATGAAATTGGTGTCAAATTTTTGCCAGATTATTATTTATCAACTACAGTTGAATACCCCTTACAAAAATTTCCCCCCGACGGTGGGGGGGGGGGCCCAGCACCCCCGTTGGGGTCCCCCCTCGGGCGTTACCCCTGATATGGAAATGAAAAAAAAAAAAAAAAAAAAAAAAGGCTTGAAAACAACAAAAACACTGAACACAATGGAGAAACATAAAATGCAATCTAAAATAGCAACACAAATATGAGGCTGAAAGACAGATGCATAACAAAACAACGCTTAACTAACAATAAACAAAACAAAAAAACTTTTGATATTTTTGGAAATGCACTATAATAGAAGGTCATAAAATAAAATTGCACAACAAGAAAACATCACTTTGTAACGCTGAGATTCATAAGCAATTGAATTTACACGATTAAGTAAATTCAGAAAAAAAAGGATGAAAAACATATCTATAAAGGAACTTCAAGTTTAACAGAAGAGACCCAAAACCACAGAGACAAATAAAATTGAGAACACCGGTACAGGTATAACATGTATATAAAAAATTAAAATACAAGAAAATATAATAAGTCATCATTTATAAAAGCTAGAACACTTAAAATGTGTTACATATCACTGCAAAAGAATAAATCAAAGGCCTCTTTTAAATTAAAAAAAAAAATTAAATAAAAATTGCTTCTCAAAAAAAACTTTAAAATAATTTGTGAAACGGGAACATTGGCATTTAGACCTTTCCTGATTTTACTTATCAAAAATGAGCAGTACATTTTATAGCAGATCCTAATTTTTTTCTTCTACCAAAGCAATTAAGTAAGACTTTGCACAGCCTTTCTTATGCATGATTTAAGATTTGAATAGAGTCATCACAGAACACAGCAATAAATGTAAGATCAAATAGCAGTATCTAAAACAAGACATCTTAAACTGTGGCTGGAACCCACAAATGAGGTTGCACAGAAATATATTAGGGTCATGAAATTTGTCACATTGGTATTTTCACCAGGCTCTTCAATATTTGTAAAAAATATATGGTTAAAAGAGCCTTGACTAACAAGATTTCATTAAAGTTTTCTAAATAATAATGATGAATTGAATATCTTTTTTTAAATATTAATTAATATTTCATTTTCTATTTTATTCTCCAACTTTGTGTTTGTTAGTTTTTTCATCCCCAAAAAAGTGTCATAACTTTTTAAAGCTTAAAGACCTGTAATAGGTTTCTAATACTTATTTCCAAATTCCTTCCATTCTACGAAAAATACAGTTTTCTCTCATCATTTATAGATTTAAACACACAGTCGAGCAGTTTTTTTTAATGATAATACTGTTAGATCCTGTAGCAAATATTCAACCACTTTTTATTTTTAAATAAAAGTATGAAATTTACAAGATTTAAGTATAATGTCATACAAAAAGAATTATACAGTAAGGCAAGATAAAAAGAAAACCTATCACACACAATAAATAAATAAAAAATTCGGAATGTATAAAATCATAACAGTGATTTAAAGTGAAAATATTAGAAAATAAATAACTGCCGATATAGAAAAGTTCGATTTTTTTTCTTTCTCGAATGTAATATAAAAGAAATGAAAAGGTTGGCAAATTTTTTTTAACAAGTTTTAAATTTGATCACCAGATAAAAAATATAATACAAATAATTTAGGTGGTTATATAATAAGAGACAGTATAAATAATTAAAATATCAGAAATTTTTAAAAATTTCAGTCAATCATAAATTGCACTACAGAGACGAAATTTTAAAAAATTCATAAAATGCAAATCTAATTAAAATAAGTAATTTGATTTAGTATACAACAGGGCTCTTAAACTGTGGACCATGATTGCATTTGGGGTTGCACAGGATAATACTCGGTTCATCTTAACTTTAAAAGCTCTATTTTCAATATCTGTTGATAAAAAAAGTTAAGAAATTCATCTTGCCTTACAATATCCAATTGAAATTTGATAAATAGCTACTGTAAAGTGACTTTTTCTACATTTATTAATAATTAACCTATATAGGGGCAATGGTTTCACATGAGATACTTGAAGAAAGGCTCTCTTTAAGAGCTTTTTGCTTAAGCAGACAGTGACGATCTAATAGTAAAAATGCATTTTCAAATATCTGATAAATACAACAGAAAGTAGTACTAATTCTAATATTTTTTTCTTATGGATTTATACACGAATTGACATCTTTTTTCATAAAGAAAAATAAATAGTTTGTGTCTCCGAAAGCGTTAATGTTTCTTTCATTTTTTTTTTATTTTCCAGTCATTGGGTTGCAACAAAATTTTTCAGATGAAAATGAGATCATAAGATCAAATGTTTAAGAAGCCCTGATGCACAAAGAGTGTAAGTACCGAGTAAAATACTGAATAAGCAATCGGACAGCGTTCTAACTAATGTAGTATAAGGTTACGGTTTAAAAAATAGAAGAATTAATTTTTTAAAATTAATTTTCAGATAAAACCTAACCACAAATCTTCACTGATTAAAGATCTAACAACAATCAAACATTAACTGCTTAAGAGATTCATATAAAAAGCTTAATAAACTGAAAATTATAAAATCTAAATGCTAAACACATACATCATAACAAACTGTAAAAATTCATGTCAAATTCTAAACTAAGAGTGTATATATTAAAAATATAATAAAAAAATTACCAAGAAACCATTATACCTGGTATAATATTATGACTTAGCATTCTAAACTGTTCTATAAAATTAAGGAAAAAAAATATAGGCGCCGTTTCATTTGATATGAAATAGCTGCAATACTGTTTTCAGATACTTCTTCTAGATTGTTCACTGCCATAAAATATCTAGCTGCTGTCTAGCATATCATAAAAAAATTAAATATCAATATAAAACTGAGGTGGGAAAATAATATATGTACAATATAAAACTCTCAAAATGTTGTCTAGGAATGTACATAAGTGCAATGTTTACTGATCTTCTGCAGCTGGGTCAAATTTAGCATACTGATAATTCACACAATCCTGGAAGCTGATGTGTTCCTGTAAGGAAAGGCAATTTACATGCATTATAAATTTTTGCATAAATTTCAGATTTTTTTTAGTGAAATGAAATTAAAGAAACATGACTGGGCATAATATTAAATACAAATGTAATATAGATAATAAAAGTTTTTAAAAAGTTTAAGAAACATGCTTTTATAAGTGTACTAAAAAGTACAGAATGTTTTTTTTTATCAAAAATATGGACACCAGAATGAAATCATACAAGCATGAGGTGCTGATGAAAATGCTCTAAGCGAATTGGAATTTTAATTACTTTTATAATGTTTTTTTTTTAATTCTAAACAAATGGTTCAGTAGAGTCAAACCTTATTATATTCAGACATGACACAGGCATGGAACAAAAAAAGCTGAACTTTATAAATGCGGAATCGTATCAAACGTAAACACCGAGAAGTAAAATAAGTATGATTAATTGAACAATAAATGAATAAATTCATACAAAAAGTGCTTGAGATATTAAAAATATTGTAGAATTATTATTTAAAAGTAAATTAATTTGTGAAAAATGAGTTACGTATAAAGTTTTGTTAAAATAAAACTATGATAAAAATTATCTCACTAAAAAATATGGCCATGTAAAAACTCTTTTTGATTATACATAATTATTAAGATTTTTGTTTCTCATTTTTTGAACTAACAGTTCAAGTTTTCTTTTATGCTCCAATCTACTATTTTCCTCCATTTTCTAAATTTTGCTCTCTTTCTTTGATTTTTTTTCATTTTTTTCTCATAGCTATTTTCGTACTATCAAGTTCCTCCTAGTACCATTTGCCTCATAACCTTAAATTTTTGCACGTTACTATCAATAGCATAAGGCAAAAAAATCTCTTTTCTAAAATATTCAAAAGCAGACTGCTTTTTGCTCATCATTTTGTATTTAGCACTCTAAATTGAAGAATGTGTTTCAATATACATTCTTCCTGATCGTTTATCAAATCTGACATTATTTTGAATGTGCTCACGACGCATTTTTTGTTTGCGTGCTCACGTTTTTTGCGAGCGTACCCCCCTTCCCCAATGCATTACCAAAACTTTTAATGCAAATTTACATCGACCTCAAGACTGATTAAATTCGATGCCGAAAAAGCGGAAATCCGCGTTTACGCGGAAATGTGTCATGTCTGTATATTGAATCCTTAATAGACCAACACAGAAGTTCACTACAACTGAGAGTACACTATATCTGATTTTTCAAATAGTGGATACACAAGATTTGCTATAATCCTTAAATGCATTTCTGTGTTGAACAAATAAATTATACAAAATTGCAATTAGTAATGGGCTACAATAAATTGAGATAAATATTTGTTCTTAGAAAATAAAACAGTGAAATTAATTACACTTATTTTTTTCCTCTAAAGTATAAAAATAAGTAATGATTTTTCGTTAAAGAGCTGAAACTACGCTTGAAAACTGGAAATTTTGGTTCACTATATCTGAATTTCTTGCTTTTGAAGATCACTACACACATTTGAAAATACAGCAGTGACATAGAAGTTCAGTTGGGACCATTTGAAAAGTTCGTTATAGCCAAAAGATCGTTATACTGGGGTCTGTGTGACTGCACTTTCTTTCTTATGGTATTCAATGTCAGTTAATTTCTTTATAGTATTGTTTTCAGTTCCTCACACTTTTTTGTTTTGGTCTCCAGATTTTTGTTAAAAAAATTTTTACTTTATAGTACATTGATAAAAGTCAGCTTTTTCAAAAGTTTTTTATATTTATTATTTTCAACTTTTTAATTCTTCGTATATTTCACAAATTCAATACTATAATATCATGGAATCTAGTAATCAATATTTTCTCAAATTCACAACCAGCTAGTGCCTCTCTCATGGAATTACAATTTAATTATAATTAATCAATAAACTGGTAAGTAATTTCTGAAAATATTAAAATACTGTCTTACCACCAAGGACACACAACTACAAAATTTCAAAACTCTACTACCTCAGGAAGTGAGTGAAAAATCAATTACAAAATTCCACTTTACAAATACTAAACATGCCAAGCTAAATAAAAGTGCATAAAAAGAAAAAAAAACGTTTGCATAAACTTCACACACACACAAAAAAATGAATTTATTGTGAAAACACATGTATGCAAATTATAATTAGTATGAAAACATATTCAAATAAAAAAAAAAAAAATGTTTTATTTTAACAAAATATTAAAATATGTTGGATATTTTCCCAAATAAATTTACCTTAGCATTTAAAAACATGTTCTGTAAACTGGTAGCTAATTCCATAAATGAAGGCCTTTCATCAGCATCTAATTCCCAGCAATGCAACATTAACTGGAATCTGAAAAATAATTAATAAAAAATTATTTAAATTTTCATTAATGAAACTTTAATATCTTTATTAATAATGGCTTAATGGTTACAGTAGATATCAAAAGTTAATATTTGCAAATGATCAAAATTAAGAAAAATGAAGTGGGGGAAATGCATATAATTTCTAAAATAATAATAAAAAGGACAATTCCATTCCATACCAGTATCATCTTCTACATCTCTATGCATAATCTACCAAGCTCTAGCCTACAAGGCAACAATACTGAGACAAAAACACATGAAAGTTTACATAAAACCTGTTTTTACTTTGAAGACTTTCAAATGCCGACATTAAATGCAAGTTATAATAGGAACTTTTTTACATGTTTAAATAATTAATGTAGGAAAACAAGATAGAGTTTTCAAGATCTGAATAAAGCTAAGAAGAGATATTTTTTAATGCTAAGCTCAATAATTATATGATTGAAGAGGTTTAAGATACATGTAATAAATCCTTTTTATCAGTGCCTTTCACAGTGAAATCACAATAACTTTCACGACCCATTTCAAAATACTGAATGAGCAATTTTTTATCTATTGCATTTCTATTAAGGATATTCCTTGTTTCAAACTTATAAAACGTCCAGCCACTAATTTGATGCCCCCTTTCTATATTGTGATGCTCATTGTTGATAAATACAAATTTGTGTACAATATTTCCAAAATGGTCACAGACTGGAATCACCTAAACATTTATTTAAAAAGATTAATCTCAAATCCTTTAAATATTAAACATTAAGTATTGTAAGCAGTAACGGAACATAACAAATAGCAACGCAACACAGCTATGGATCATTACAGAACATGTCCACGCTCTCTACAAGATGGATTTTACAACAAATTGGTTTTAATAGCCAATAATAAGCAAGATATCATTTGATTTTACTGCAAAAAAAGCAGTTTTTGTGGGCTAAAGAACACCGACGTTGGTCATTTGACGAGTGGAAAAAGTTGTTTGTTCCGACAGTCCAGATTTCTTCTCCATCATGAAGATGGTAGGGTCCATGTGTGATGAATTTAAGGGATGAAATAGAAAGATCTGTTCACAGCTCCAGAACTCCACCATCCAATCCGAAGAAATTAAGAGTGATCATTTCCTTAACATGGGCTAATATTCTACCTCAGTGGTTTCAGCAACCCGTAGAGTTCATGTCTAGAAGAATATCTGCTGTTATTAAAGCCACAGGAGGTTCAAAAAGATTAGCACTGTGTAGCCGGCAGGGGTGTAGTAAAGACAGAACGCACTGAAACGCCATTCCAGCACTGTTTTTCTTTTACGAGAAATAACAAAAAATTGAGAAAACAGCCTTAAAACAGCGTGATTTTTGTCACTCAGGTTACAGCGTTCCGGTACTGTTTATTTTGCGACTACATCACTGGTAGCAGGATTTGAATGATTGATTAAAGGGGTTTGTGGGATTTCTACAAAAGCTATTATCCCCTATTAATTTCAAAATTCTTTTCAATCTGCTTAAAAAAACAAGGGAAAGTTGCTGTCGCAAGATGGACTAAAGGTGTTCCTAATATTTTGGTCACTCAGTGTATCAAATTGAAGACCACCTCAAGGTTACTTCTTTAAAAAAATATTTTATTTAGATATCAGATGATCATAATCATAGATACTACACTCCATGGAATTATGAGCAAAAAGACAGCAGCATAGTTTAGGAAGGAATTTTATTTAGAAGTACAATGGCAAACTAACGAGTTTTTTCATATATTTGCCACTGGGACGTTAATTTGGAGTGCCTATGCATTTATCTTAACCCTTTAACTGCAGGCACTTTCTTATATATGTGGTTTATAAACCAAACAGAATGGATAACCATTATCAGATATCAATGAATTAAGAAATAAGGGTTCAACTATTGTGTTTAGCTCAAAAATAATTTATCACAATCATAATCAGGAAAGTTTATATGGACTTACAATTCATCAAAGACACCTTTTGGTTGTGGAAGACGCATTCCCTGCATTACACGAGGCAAAATATCTCTGGTAGGAAGACTGACGTATGGAGAACCACCTGAAATTATCAGAATTTTCAGTTTAGTAAAATAAAAACGAATTTAATTAAACATAAATAAAATCTCCCACAGATCTCAAGTCACTTACCCAAAGTAAACAACTCCCATAAAAGCACACCAAATGCCCAACTGAAATGAAAGTAAAATCAGAAATCATTTCAATGCAGAAATGAGAATTTGAAGTTAAAAATGAAAAAAATATATATTTCATAAAGTTGATAACAAAACTAGTTAATCCATTAATGCCCAAATTAATTTAAAGGCATAGATTTCAATAAATTTCTATTAAGTTATGTTTAAAACATCAAGATTAGGATAACTGCAAAGCAAAATTAAATTCGGAGAAATTTTTTTTGGGGTTTCTTTCCTTCTTTTTAGAAAAATATTTTTAAAAAATTGGTAGAATTCATTTTTAAAAACATTTTTTTGTATAAATAGTAATAGATTTTAATATACAGTAAAATCTGAAAAAATTAAAAATGATGACATTTTGACTTTAAAATCTAGCTAACTAGTGGTATAAGCCTGTTGAAAACTGTTTAGGAATTGACTTCACAGAAAAAGCAAAAAAGAAACAATGGAATGCATTCAATATAGCCGTGGAATCGAAAATGTAATTCTCCTCAAATGAGGATGCTAGGTGCTAATGGGTTAATATGAATTTCTGGATATAAATTCAGTTTATTTTCTTCCAATCAGCAAAAAAATTCAAATAATGCAGCAAGTTAGCAAATTGAGCCAACTTCCATGTCAAGATACTAGCGAGTTTTTAAAGAATTGTATGCACGCTGAAATGTAATACATATACTACAGGTCTTTTAGAGAATGCAGTTTTTTTTTTATGTCAAAGTATTCTTAACTTTTAGATAACAGACTAAAGGGGAACTCAGATATCCTCTTAAAACAGGAATTCCAAGGAAGAAATAGGAAAGTATTTTCCCCTCTTTTTAAGGCAAGATTTTTCTCCTTTTTGATCATCAGTGGGGATTCTTATTTTCCCTTATTAGCAAAATACAATTTTATCTAGCATCTGTGATACAATGGGATGTGGCAATACAACTGTCAAAAGGTTGATTAGAAACACTAAACTCTAACGACTTAGTGATGCAATTGTTGTACCAGCCATATAAAGTGTAAAAAAATCTGCACAGGAAAGGTTAAACTGTGGGTTGCATTCCTAAAAGAAGTTGTATCAAAATTAATAAAGGAGTTGTATCAAATTTAATAAAGGAGTTGTATCAAATTTAATAAAGGAGTTGTATCAAATTTAATAAAGGAGTTGTATCAAATTTAATAACTCCTTATTCTTCATCTTTAATCAAATATTGTTAACTTTAAACATTCAATTAAAAGTTGAAGAATAATTTTTTTAACAGAATTTCTTTACCTGATAACAACATTTCATTACTTATATTTTCTAATTTTGAGGTTCTGATAAATTTTTTTGGATGAAAAAGGAATCACAAATGAAAAAGCTTAAGAGGTTTCATCTACATGATTCTGTATATTTTAAGCTGATTTGTCCAGCAACTTTTACTTGCAGCGAACAATATCATTTTCAAATATATCAGCTATTTTTAATTATAACCTCCTCAGTCCTGAGACTAACTCTGAATTTTGTTAATTTTAGTGGTAACTGGTTCCAAATGCATAAAGAATAAGAAAAATGTTTTTTTGTTTTTTTTTAATATTTTCTTTTAGTCCTATGATTCATATGAGCCTCAAAGCCCAGGAACCTCAGAATACCGAAACACTCAAGTTTCTCTTTCAATGATAAGAGAAATTTCCGACCCACCGCAAATACAATGATGGCTCATATTCTTTAGGGCTGATATACAAAAGAGGACTCTTCTTAGCTGATGGCTATTAAGGGGATTTATACAAGAAAATGGGTTTTGTTTTTCCTTCAAGGTGAGCCTCTCTAACAAACAAAGCATGTACTTATTGTTGTTCAACTAATTGCACTTAATGGAGAGCGGAATTTCACAGGGATATATGGGTGATTGTTAGAATTTGCTTGAATGGGAGTTTTTGGTGTTTTGAATTATTACATATATTGAAAGAGTTAAAGAAAATCTATTCCACCTATACGAAATATTTGGGTATATGCTGTAATAAACAAAAAATGTAAATTGTTTTATTTATTATGTATTATTTTAAAGGCTAGATGGATTTCAATTAATTTGGTGGAAATTTTAAAAATGCATTGTTTAGTGTCCCCCACAGGCAATGCCAGAAATGACTAGAAGAACCCACGTGATATCTATAGTACAAAACGATAAAAGACATTTAAAAGGAAATATATATATATATATATAAACATAAATTGTTATATATGATCTTACATAAACAAAGTAAACAAGAAATATCATGAAGCCAATCCTATACTAGAAATTCATAATTTAAACAATACAGCCAAATCTAAAACAAAATCTAATAAATTGAAAATACTATAGATACATGAACAAAAATTAAATTTAAACATTTATGTCAATATGTAAAAAACTCTGTTGTTATTAAAAGTATTTAAAAAAGGCAATCCATATATATATGGAGTTTTCAACAATTAATATAGCAGATTGGCTGTGGACAAGCTTATAAATATATATATCTAAATATAACTTATTATATATGATCATACAAAAACAAAGTAAACAAGACATATCAAGAAGCAAATCCTATACTAAAAGGTCATTATTTGAACAATACAACCAAATTTAAAACAAAATATAAAGAAAATGAAAATACTCTAAATACCATGAACAAAAAATTAAGTTTAAACATTTATATGTCAGCAAGTAAAAAAAACTCTGCTGTTATTAAAAGTATTGAAAAAGGCAATCCAAGTATATGGAGTTTTCAACAATTAATATAGCAGCTTGGCTGTGGACAAGCTTTAGCCAGGTTAAATTAATTTTGCTGTACAAACCATCCCTGTTACTAAGTTGTTGAAAAAACAAACAGGGTAATTTACCCTAAAATGAAAGAATTTAGAAAGAAAAGTCATACAGTAACCCTAACAATAAAACTTAGCTATATAGAAAGGACTAAAATTCAAGATAAAAATATGTAATACAACAATATATTGCACTAAAAACAGTAAATATATCATTCAATAAAATACCCATACTTTTCATTAAACAATCAGTGTCTCTACTTATCTTTACCTGAATTCAACATTTTTAACATTATATTATATATATATATATATATAATCATATTTAGCAGACTAATGATATTTGCACACTGAATACATGTAGTTAAAAGACAATCAGATTCACTTGTCAACAGTGCTTATGGATGCAATACTTACACATCACTTTTGCTGGTATATGTATTAAGATTCAAGACCTCTGGAGCTGTCCATCTTGTGTATAAAAGTTTCTGAAGAAATAAAATTTTTCAAGGAAAATATAAATTTAAAGCAAGAAATTTTCCACATTTTCTTTAGAAAATAAATTTTGTAAGACAGAATATGACTCAATATAAAGTCAATTATGAATGTTTTAAAAAAATCAAAGTAATAAAGGGTTAATGGAATTAATTTAAGCATGCCTATGTTTAGAAATTGCTATATATTTTAATTCAAGAAAATCTATTCAATATACGTCATTAAGGTCTTTGTAAAATTTGGGCCATATCCATATTTATTTTTTTTGTTTGTTTAAAATTTTTTAAAGTATATAGAAGTATTTTAAATATATAGCCTAGATTCTAATTTTATTTCATTATTTGTTTTGGCACAGGAACTTCTACAAAAATCCTACAAATTATGAAAATATTTAATTGTTACAATATCTGGTATTACAAAACAATGCTTCTAAAACATCTATTTATAGTAACTTTTCTTTGAATTTAGTTTCAAATAACCCACAGTGAAACTTGGCTAATTCAAATTTTTTCTTGAGTTTCCTATAAACAAGATACTGCATACAAATCAAATTTATTTGGGTTAATTTAAAGTCAAAATTAAAAATGATGGAAACCATACCTTGTATACTCTGTCATTCTAAGCCAATAACTTTTGAAGGCGCTTAATTCACTTAAGAACTTACAGTTGTAAAATGTATTCAATAAAAAAAGTAATAAAAGATTCCGCATATAAAACAATAATCTTTGAACACATTAGATGTAAACTTTACTGTTCATTAAAATTATTTACCTATTCATCGAACTTATTTTTAAATTTTTAATTATAATTATTATGTTATTTAGTAAAATTAATTCGTACTTATTTATTAATTATGCATTATTTATTAAATCTGTTAAATTTTATTTTATAACTCATTTTCGTTTTTTGGATAAATTTTTACTCAGCTTGTCTAATTCAGCGTTGAATTAGACAAATTACACAGTACATAATAAAATAATGACAGACAATTATTTCCAACAACAAAATTTAAATACTTTTTGGCTATTTTTCATAATTTTAACATTCTTTTACCACTTAGAAAATTGTATAAAGCGGGGATGGAAAATGATAATAAAGTTAAGCTACAATTAAAAACACATATATTAAAATTTTTTTCAAAGGTTACCTTTCCGAGAGGGTTGTAGTAACCAAGGCCAAAATGTGCAACTTTTGGAATAGAACCTTCTGCAATAAGAACATTCCGGGCAGAAAGATGTCGATGTAAAATCTGAAAGAAAATTAATCAGTAGAATTCAACTCTTGCACTTAAATACAGAAATCATAGGCGATTGTTACCAAGTATCCAAAAAACTTTTATGCTGTAGATATACAACATAATAATGACATTATTGTAATATACATACATGAATTTATACACATTTTCAAAAATTTCATTAATGGAGGAATTTATATTTCACAACATCATCTCAACATGTTACTAATTTTTTGGTTTCTCAACAATTTTTGATTCATAAATCATTTGATTGCTGTGTAGCTTTCACTTCTTTGGAGTGGTGGTGGGCACGGATAAGTTCTGGGAAATGGTGTCTTTATATTTTTATTTGCAAACTGTTGAAATTTTAGTACGATTAGCATGACATTTAAAAGTAGGCAATGACTTTTCATGTTATTGTTCTTGTATTGCATTAGAACTTCAAGTATAACATAAGCAAGCTACCCCTGCCCAACTTTGGGATGCAGAATTTTTGAATAACAGGCGCTATGGCAGCAGTTGGGAACTAAGGTCGGAGTTCTAGTAGCTATCACCAGCCATGGCCCAACACCTCCAAAGCCTCAGCAGCCAAAGGAGATGTGCCCCATCATCGGAGTGGAAGTAGCTCAACCCCACATCATTACTGTACCCTCAGGGTAAGCGAGACCCCACTTGCATATCTGGGAGCTTCTCATCCATGTGTTCGTGGTCCCCCCCAGGGAAGGAACCTCAAGTAGGAAGAGAAAGTTTCATAGAATGTAAAAAATAAATAAATTAGTAAGCTGGCTGGCAATTCAATTAATTAAGCTTAAAATCTTTAATAATGGTATCTTGAGAGGGATTTTCTAACACAATTCTCAGACAAGAAGTTTGATTTCTCTCTTGAACTCCGTAATTTTAAATTATATAAATATATAGTTTTAATTTATATATTTAATACAATTTATATATAATAATGCATAAAATAAAATTTATTATTATTTATACAATAATAAAATTATATTTTGAAGGTTTAAAAATCTAGATAACCAAACCCAGGGTTCCCTCTCTACTTTTCAAACTAAAAATAAGCACCTTCTAAGACTTTATAAGGATTTAAATAAAATATTATAAAAACCATATTTCATTATTTAATACATGACTTTCAACCAAGTGAGATGTTTTTACGGTTTAATTAAACTCATAAGAACAATACTATGTAAAAAATTCAATATTTAAGTCTATTTTTTTAAATTATACAAAAAATGCCATATAAAAATTTTCAAAATAAGTCCAGTCCCATTTTTAAAAATGTCAGCAGTTAAAATAAGGGCATGTATATGCACGCATGTCAGTAATATGTAAGCATGTTAACAAACTATAGAATAGGCACAGCAGGGGGAAAAAATTGAACTTAACACTATCTTCAAAGTTCAAAAAGTTGCTCATATACAAAGTAAAAAATCTTGACTTACATAAACATATTACAATTTATTATATTCTAACAATTTTCTTTCAAAAATTTCATACGTTAAACCAATAAATTATAAAGAATTTTCATTTCTATTTAAAATGTTCCAAGATTTTCTTTTCAGGTTTTGATGTTTAGAGCTTAGGTAGGCTTTAAACTTAAGAATACTGTAAAGTACAAAGTCACATAAACACACACATAAAAAAAGAAAGACAGTATCAATATTTACACAAAATCTAACTTTTTTACAAGAGTGTTTTCGCTCCTATCAAAAAATATCTGGAAATTATACAAAAGAAAAAGAAAAGTAGAGGGTACAGTTAAAATTTTAATGATTGAACTAATGTAACTCTGTAACAAATGAAATACATTAAAATGGCCTTAAAATATCAAAATCAACTTAAATCATTAAAATGCTTTAATTTTCAGAAATTAAGTAACTGGAATATTTTTAAAATCCTGATACAGTCATTTCTGTTTTTCAGTTGATATATTTTTCTTATTCAAAAATCTGACTATCTAATTCCTTAATTTCAGATGTTTTTTCTTTAATATCTCTTCGCAGAGCATTTGCTTTTATAAAAAGGGAAATATTTTGGGAAGATTCTGCCTTATTAGACAGTTCTTTGGCTGAATTTTCCATTGCTGTGATATCAGCTTGAAGGAAAGCTTTTTTAGAATTTAAATAGTTAAGCTTGTCTACTTTTCTTTTCCTAGTGCTTTCTGAATTTTTTTGGTTCTCAATTTTTTGTTGTTCTTCCAAATGAATGATATATTTCTGACTCAAAGAAGAGACAAACCTTCTCATCTCTTTTGTAACAATTGTAGAGTGAATATCATTAGAATTATTCGTATTCTCAATAATGAGCCTCTGAGCAATACAAGAATCTTCTTTTAAGTTTTCTACCTCGAATGATCTATTTAAACTGAACCCTCATTCTACTGTAGCTTGTCCATAAGATAAAATCTTAAGAATTTTGAAAATCGAAAAAAGAATTTTGTTTTAAAAGGAAAAATAAGAATTTTATAAGGACTACTGAGGAAAAATAAGTACTACTAAGGGCTTTTAGAAATGGCAGGTTAAAATAAGCACTTTCCAAGACCCTTGGGAACCCTGCAAACCACAATCACCCCTGATACACACAAAAACTTTGTATATGTGTGTGTGATCAGGTAAAATTAAATAGATTAAAAACAACGACTGATGCCAAGACCACTTACACCTCTATCAGCAAGGTGAGCCATTCCTTGAGCAATTCCTGAAGCCAATTCCAAAAGTAATGGTTCTGATATATTGCTAACTTTGCCACCAGGTGGTTGTCTACTACGAAGTATTAAACCCCTTAGAGATGAAGGATGATGTTCAATAGCCACTTGTAAAACATCTATAAAAGTTAAAACAATGCTTAAAAATCAAATGCTTCAATAAAAATTAAGTCTAAAATTTCCAACTAGGTATATATGTTTTTTTTTTTTTGCTTGTTTCTGAAATTAAATTTTCAAAGAATCGATACAAAAATGCTTTGTTTAAACTTCAGAGAATACAAAATAAATATGTTTCTATAAATGTGTAGCAATTAACTTTTTATACACAATTTGTTTCTTTTTTCTTATTTGTATCAACAAGAATATGTAAAATACACTTCCTATAGAGTTATTATAAAATGTGAAGAAAAATATATTGAATTCAACTTTAAAACTTAATTTTCAAACATTTCCAAAAGGAAGGTATACCTCTCTCATCACATGCTCCAAGAAATTCCACAACATTTGCATGAAATCCGACTCTAGACATTTGATCCAATTCACAAAGTAAAGCTCTCTTTTCTTTGTCCCCAAGTAAGGAAGGAGCTACAAGATAAAAATGAATATAATTTATTTCTGCATAAGTTAATTTAGCATAAAATACATTTATTAAAAAACTTTCAATTCTACATAAGTTAATTTAGTACAAAATATAGTTATTAAAAAAAAACTATCCACCTTTGGCACCTAGCTGGTTTGGCATTTTGTAAATAGAATTAAAATTTCTTATTTTAATTGGAAATAATGAAAAAATGACATATTGAATGAAAATTACTTTTCATTCAAAATGGTCAATCACACCATTACACATAAATACAACAATATTGAATTCAATTCAAAGAAAAACTCTAAAAACAAGTTACATACTTTAATTTCAAATATTGAAAGAAAAAAAAGACTTTTATTATTATTTTTACAATAAAGAAAAATAATGCTACAAATTGTATTTAAAAGTTGATTTTTAAAAATTTGGAGGTAAAATATCATAGTAATAAAATTGATATTGTTAAAAGTAATCTGTCCTTAGTTATTTCTTTCACACCCATGAATATACAATCTGACAAACAGTCAATTCTTTGATGAATTTAGTCCAAAATTTGATATAGATCTACAATAATACCATATGCAAAATTTCATCTATCTAGCTTTCTTCGTTTTTGAGTTATTGTGTTCACATGCACACAGACAGACTTCTCACTGATGGATTTCATCCAAAATTTCATACAAATATATAGTTTTGGGGCGAAGATCGCATACCAAATTTCATCTCCCAAGCTCATTTCATTTTTGAGTTATTGCGTTCACAGACAGACTGTTATATTTCCAAAAATAGGTTTTCCAGACTCAGGAAGGTCCAATATGTGTAGATTCATCAAAACCTCAAAGTCAAATTTTTTTGACAACTGCAATATTTTCTCTTTGTATACAGTAACAAAACTAGAATTATAAAATCTTACTGAACATTCCTAACGACTATTCTCAACAACAAATATGGAAAATTGTGTCCAACAGCGAGCAAATAACTTGTGAAGTTTTACAGCTACAATCAATAATGCATTTTGATAGTGGTTTGCTATTAAAATAAACCAATCAGTTTCAGCTTTGATAATGATATTATTGCAATGCTAATAACTCTTTACAACTGGGGAAGCTATTTGCTTGCATTTTTAATCTGCTCATATAACAAGAATCTTCAGAATTTCTCCAATAACAGCATCAAAGAATATTTTTTTAGTGAGGAATTTATTAGAATTTTTAAGAATAATTTTCTACACATTTCTTACCTTGCATATGCTGTACAATGCATGGAATGGACTGTGAGCGTCTGTGAACCACACCTTCCCGGACTTCACCAAACTGCCCTACACCCAAGACAGTTTGATGGACCACTAAATTACTTCTAGGTATTTGCCAGTATTTTCCTCTTAAGGTTTCATAAACTTCTGAAAGGTCTGCATCTTCACTTAACTGCAACATACCCGGAACAAAGCCATTTTCATCCTTCAAAAAAGAAACCAAAATTTTAAGGTGACAGAAATTCTAAAATAAAATTAATATCCAAAATAACAGAGAAATGCTTTCATAATTTCTTTATATAGTAGAACTTGGCAACTTAAAATGTTTTAAATTCAAATTTGTCAATAATTTTAAGTTTTCTCTGATCCTTTGAATGAGCATAATATTACAATATCCTTTATAATTGGTTATTATTTTGGTTAATTTGAAGTCAAAACTAAAAACTGTGAAGTTTTTATTTCTGAATTATTTTTATTAGTTAAACACATCCATATCCTGTATCTACCATGTTTGTTTTAGTTTGCATGGCAATTAAAACAGCAATTAAAAATTTCCTTGCCGTTTAAAAAAGGCTTGAACATATTAGACATGAACTGAACTGTTTATTTTGAATCCTTATTGCAAAATTACAGTATTCAAAAGTGCTGTATGCCAATTAGGCACTCCTGTTACTAATTTATTAAAATTATTATTTTAAAAAGGTAAAATTATACAATCTCCTTATTTATTAAAATTGCAGATTATTTATTTATTAATTATGCATCATTTATCAAAATTGTCAAAAAAATGAATCTTTACTGGCATTTTTAAACAAATATTGCCATTATCTTTTGATGTACTCATTGTTAGACCAAAATTTTCATAATTCGAATTTTTGGATCAATTGAATTTTTATTGTGGTCTCATTGGCTTCGAATTAGCCAAGTTCTACTGTGCTTAAATTAGACAAAAATAGAAGTATTCTCAAATCAGAAAAGTAAACTTCAATTTCAAATCATACCTTTTCTAGTGGGAAACAATCGCTAAGATCCGAAGTCAGCTTGTAAAAAAAATGCATATGTATGTACTAAAAAAAATCTCCAACAACAAAAACTTCTTTTTGTTCTGTTCTTAATCAAATGAACATAATGTTCTTAATAAATGAAAAAAATTACCCTTTGATTGTACTTTTTATGTATAACAATAACAGCATAAATATTGCTTGATAGATAGATTTAAAATTAATACTGTTCAAATTAGAATTATATTTCAGACATATATTATTAACAGTGACTATTATAAAAGTATCTATTCATCAATTATATATTAGGATGGTTTGTAATTTTGCAGTTAGTACACAGTCTTTTCATCCCCGTGAGATTATTCAATGTGAAAAAATGATATGTTTACTTTTCTTTATCTTCAAAATAATGATTTACACAAGATTAGACATAAGCAAATATTAATTAGATGAACTTGCCAAATAATTCAGATGTTCACTTACATTGTGCAATATTTTAATATTAAGTATCTTAAATTTACATAGCACAATATTTTGAAATATGTAAGCAAAAAATAGGATTAACAATTACTAAATAACTAAAATATGCTGCCATATTATAAAAATATTGACTCTTACTCCTTCGTGAACTCTCAAAACCATTTCATCAGATGGTCGCCTCTTCCCATAATGTCTTCGAAGCAAAAAGTACAGAATCACTGACAAAACTAGGAGAAATCCACATACACCAATAGCAGCAGATAGTATAACAGATATAGTAGAACTTGTCTGAGCTAAAAGGAATTTAGGAAACCAATTAATCAAAAATAAAAACTATCAAACTGCACTCCATAAAATTTATACTAATTATAAACATAAATACAGAGGAAGTTGGCTAATTCAAATTCATTGGTAATTTGAATTTTTTTCTCTGGTCCCTTGAATTTCCTATTGACATAACATTAAAATATCAGCAAAAATTTGAATTTATTTTGGTTAGTTCAAAATCAAACTAAAATTTGTCAAAAATTGTTTTCATATCTGAATTGATTTTGTTAGTGAAATATGTCCATAACTTGTATCCTCAATGATCATAATGAACCCTCAATGAACGTAATGAATCCTCAATGAATAATTTTTAAGATCCTTAATTTTTTCAAGGGAATTGCTGCCGTTCAACATACTTAATCAAAAAGGCGATAAAAACTCTCAACTTTTTAGGAAAATTTGAACATGGTAGATGAGAAATTTACTGTTTATTTTGATGTTTCATTGCACAATTGTTGTATTCAAAATGCTGCATACTGTTCATTAAAATTCTTACTTATTTATGAAAATCATTTTGAAAAATTAAAAAAATTTAAACCATTATCATTTTGTTTATTAAAATTACTTACTGCTTATTTATTATATATTACTAATTAAAACTATTAATTATTATAAATAAAATTTTACTGCTTATTTTTAGTTCAAAAATTGGCATTTTCTCTTGTTGCACTCATCTTCAGATTCAATTTTTCTTAATTTAAACTTCTGAATAAAACAAATTTTTATTATGATTCCATCTACTTTGAATTAGCCAAGTTACACTGTTAAAATGTTGAACACAAAACTGTTTCGCAAACATTTAAAAAAAAAAAATTTAGTTTAAAAGCATTCCAAGTGGAACACGTTTTTGAAAATAAGCACATAAATGTCCATTCAGTCTTTTTATATACAAAACACAAGTAACTCTGAAAATACATTTTATATAACTAAGCATAAAATGCAGCTAAGAAAAATAGTAAAATAAAGAAGAAGAAGGAAAAAAAAAATAAATAAAGATATTACCTCGAGAAACGCCTGGAATTCCATCATCAAGAGTTGATCGCAATGGAGAATATGCCACTTTAGTTACCTGAATGCAATAAATAACAAAAACTTATTTCCCTATAAACTTAGAAGTAAGATTTTTTCGGAAATGGAAAAAAAGAGAGAATATTTTGTTTATATACCAGTATCGATTGCATTAAAATATTTAAAATACAAACAGATAAAACATATAATTTTGGTAAATAATTTTATTTGAAATTAATAAGAAATAATTTAAAATATTATTGTTAAGTTCAGAGTTTGTGCAGAGTAAAAGAAATATTTCCTGCTTTCCTACATATATATATATAACCAGCGGGAATGAACTTCCCGAAACTTTCTCGCATACGACCAGTAATGTGGGGTGGGTAAACACCCAATAGGTAAATATTCTTGGGGTATTTACCCAAGGCCTAGTTACTTTGAGAAAAAAATTATGAATGGCGATTTACAATGAAACATATCAAATTCATGAAACTTAATATTTTTCAAAAAGTATGTTCTCAATTTTTATGAGCGCTAAGATACCACAACTTTATTTAACGTTTTTGAGTAAGAAATCTTACTACAGATATCACGCAAAATTTCACCATACCTTCCATCTGGAGAATGTCAGAACAAAGTTTCGATTCGGGTTGACATAATTTCCGAAGCGTGTGTTTGCGGCTCGCTACAATTTCCTTCGTAGACCGCAAAGGTCAAACGGCAACCATACTAACTTGAGTAAAACAAGTATGCGATTATACAGACAGTCAACCCTTTGTCGGAATTGGCCCAAAATTTTATACGGACCTTTTTTGTAGGTCAAACAAAGTTTGACCTAGAAGAAATAAAGGAAAGATGATAAAACTGTGTACAAAATTTTATCCATCTAGCTATTCAAGTTTTTGAGTTATAATGCTTGCATGATCGCGGACAGACAGACTTCCCATAGACGGATTTGGTCCAAAATATGATAGAAACCTACAAATTATGTGTAAAGATCACACACCAAATTCCATCCCCGTAGCTCTAATAGTTTTCAAGTTATCGTGTTCATAGACAAACAGACACAATTCCAAAATTTTGTTTTTCGGAATCAGGGAGGACTAAAACATGGAGATTCGTCAAAATCTTGAGTTCGAATTTTTTGACGATTACAATACTTTCTCTTTGTATATTTCGTATACGAGAAAGTAAAAAAAAAACTATTGAAATTTTTAACTAGAATTATCCAGAAGAAATTTTATTCTTCTATTGACATATTCGCAGAAATCAACATAAAAAAATTCGAAGTTTTCAGTGGCTAAAGTTAAATTTTACAGTATAATGTATTACTTAGACTAACAATCAGGCTAACATAAACCTCTCCAAATCTCTTGAGGCTTGATCATCTGCAGCTCAAGCAGCAAGCCAAAATCACAACAAATATCATACAAATAAGAAAATTCAATCTCATGTAAATAAGAAAAATTGGTAGGCTAACTAGAAAACCAAGAATATTAATTACTTATGAGAAAACTCACTTCATTCAAAGAACTAACAATCCCAACCACAACTTCATAATCTTTCTCTTCTGATAATGGGGCATTAAAATATCCATTGTATGTCTTTCCATCACCAACAACGAAAGTTTTATTTGCCAGTTCAGGATTAAGATTGGCTGCAATATAATAAGGCAAACCAGTTTCTTGAGATGTAGAATAATTGCTGAGTTCCTCGGGATTAAAAAGTATTATGTTGCTTTTTTGCACAGGAACAACAAAGTAGCTCCTAAAATAATAAAGACATTATTAAAAATTGTTAAAACACAATTAATAAAAAGTATACTGATAAATTATAATTAATGCCATGAATTCTTTTATCATAATTTTAAATTCAAACGTTGTTTGCCATAATTTAAAATTTAGTACATAAAGTTGAATGTACTTAATTTTAAACAACAGTTTAAAATTAGTACATTCAGTACAACAGTTTATTTATATAACTACTTTTTCCTTGTTTCAACATCTTAAAGATAAAATTACTGTTCTCACTGGTAATAATAAATTTCAATACAAAATCATCATACGAATATGTAAATTAAAACGAACAAAATCTACAGGTTGAGTTCTGGCTTTAACACAAAGCAGTTTTAAATATTGATAGTCTAACATATGAATATCATTGTCAAAGAATGCTATCTTAAAAAAATTTTGGTTAAATTTTTAATATATCTCAATTTGATATATAAATATTTTTTAATTTTCAGTTATCTTTAAAATTCTGATTAAAACTTTCGTATAAACACTATCCACAAACATGTGATATTTCAATTTAGTAATAAAAATTTTACTTCTGTTTGGTGGTTAAAAAGGTAAACAAGGTTTTAAAAAATTTCTCTAGTAGAGATTGTTGAGAACAGTTTTACAAAAGTGGACTTTCAAGAAGTTTGACTTACGTAATAGGACCTTTATCACTTAAACCTAGAGGTATATTAACTAACATAGTGTTTCCATTCTTTTCTAATATTTCTACTGGTGGTGGTTCTTCTGGGTCTACAAATAAAAATCAAATACAATTATAAATTTATGGAAAATTATGTAATATTTAAAGATGAAAATTATCTGCCATAAAAATTCAGACTTCATACATAAGAACAGCACTGATGCTACAAATATAATAATAAAAACTGAGGAGGATCTACAAAAAGAGATAGCTGTTAAGCTATTCAATGGATAAACTTTTTTTTGGCAAATAATGCAAAATATTCTAGATACATAATTTATGTCTTTTAATTTGAACATTTTTCTTGCCTAGAGATTTATATAAAAATTTATCTATAAATATGAGTTCATTGATTTAGAATTGAACAAGGAGAGTAAGAAAAGCTTGTAAGGTTAAACTACAGGCAATCACCTAAAACAGACTGGCACAAAAAAATTTCTGGAGTCTCTAAATTACGTGTTTCCTAAAGTTTTACAATGTAGCAAAAAAGAAAAGAAAAAAAAAAAAAAACTGTTTAGATGGAAACTGTTTAATTTAATTTTCCATATAAATGCACTAAATTAATTTTATATTTCAAAACATCACTTACATTTTTTATTTCTCTTATGTACAATTTCATACTGTTAACAAAATTTTTCACCAAAAATGACAGATTAAGGGTTAAAGTTTAAAAGCTAAAAATTTCAACATTTAAAAATGAGTCATCCTGGAAATGAATATAAAATTTGAATGTACTGTCATCAACGAAATGAATGGGACACCTCTGTAATTCTGGTATATATTATTGCATCTTCACAAAACTAGTGTCGATATTAATGGCTCAAGAGGACAGGTTTACAGATTTAAAAAAAAAAAAAAAATGATTAACCGGCTATCTCAAAATTTTCTTATTACGTCTATAAATTTTTTTCACTGAATCGACTCCCAGTCATGAAATTAGCCTCCCCATAAATTTTTATACATTTATGATAATTTTGAAATTCACGATCTTCATTAAAGATAGACCGATAAATGCAAATAAATATAATATACAGTCCGTCAAAAAGTAGGCATTGCATGTCAACAGTCGGAATTTGCAGTTTTTTGTAACTATTTCGGAAACTATTATATATATGCACTTGATTTTTTGGATACAGGCATTATAGCGTCTCAGCTTTGCTCTCATGTAAAAATTTCACTATGTTACAATCACTTCTTTTTCACCATCATATTAAATTTAAAAAATATATATATTTAATTTTTTTTATTAATGAATTTTTTTCATGATTTAATGTAAAAAATTAGTGTTCTTTTAGTGAGTGAAAAAAGGTTTTGTGAAATATATAATACTTTCAGAGGTATCGTCAAAAATTCCTAAAATTCATTTAACATGGGAAATGCCATTTTTCAAAGCTCTATAACTCTCGAAATTATCATCACAATTGTATAAAAATTTATGGGGAGGTTAATTACATGATGGCAAGTCGATTCAGTGAAAAAAAATTGGTAGGTGTAATGGGAAAATTCCGAGATAGCTGTTAATTAACTCAGTTAATCAGTTTTTTTATCTGAATAAACCCGTCCTCTTGAGCCATTAACATTGGCACTAGTTTTGTGAAGATGCGATAATGTATACCAAAATTACAGATGTGTCCCATTCATTTAGTTGACAACAGTACCATGCATTTTTTAATTACATATTTAAATGTCAATTCTATTCTTTGTTTATAATTATCAAAACAAAACCAAAGTATAATTTTCAAGTGACAATCCTTTGTATTTTAAAAGTAAGAACAATAAACAATAATAATAAAAACAAAAAGGTTAACAGCTAAAACTTTAAAAAAATTAATAAATATACAGAAAACAATGAGCAATTACCTAAATTAGAAACTTATTTAACCTAACTAACAACACCAGTTTATAAATGGCAAGTTTTCAACCAGTGAATAACCAATGGAAATTTTTACATCAAATGTAATTAATCATGTATATATACAAAAGGATAACCTTATACAATGATATCAGAATATCAAACAATACCTCCAACTTCAGTCCAGACTATTTTAGTAGTTGGATCAGTGTGCCCATCACTTATGACAGCCCAAACACTTATATTGTACTTGGTACCAGGATGTAAGCCAACAAGATCAGTACGACTCGAACTATTAGAAAAAGTCCATTCATTTTGTTTCAAAATGTCTGTTCCAAATGATTGCAGAGGATAGGCAGAGACCTAATGAAATAATATCACACATTTATAGTGTGAAAATTCAAGGGAAAAAAAAGTAAGTAAAAACTGAATTCTTATTTCAGATCTATTCATAAATCAGTACTTTTAATCTCTTTGGTGAAAATTTTCATATCCTTCTTGGTTCTGGTGTAACACATGTGATACAAGTGTTTATCATTAAAAAAAAAAAAAAATTGGATAGCAATTACAATTCTGAAACATGTAGTATCACATGCAATACGTAATGAAATACCTTGCCTGTATCTTTCTTCTAGTCAACAGATGGCGATACTTGCCCATGATTGTGATTTCAAAGCATGTTTTTGAAAAATAACAACATGGCTGCTAGATTTCAAAGTTAGTCCTTTTTACTTTCTCGTATACGAAGTGTACAAAGAGAAAGTATTGTAATCGTCAAAAAATTCGAACTCGAGATTTTGACGAATCTCCACATTTTAGACCTGCCTGAGTCCGAAATTTTTTTTTTCCGAAAACAATTTTGGAATTATGTCTGTCTGTGTGCACCTGTGAACACGATAATTCAAAAACTATCAGAGCTACGGGGATAAAATTTGGCATGTGATCTTTACACATCATTTGTAGGCTTCTATCAAATTTCGGACAAAATCCGTCAACGGGAAGTCTGTCTGTATGTGTGTCCGCGGTCATGTGAACGCGATAACTCAAACTTGAATAGCTAGATGGATAAAATTTGGTACACAGTTTTATCATTAGGAATGTAGGTCTGTATAATCGCATACTTGTTTTAATCCGCTTTTCCATGCGCATGCGTACTGGTTTCCTTAAGCGCTATTTCTGTCTTGGCGAGCGTGACCTTGACGCGAAACAAGTGGATAAACATTGCATTCTGTGTTACGAGACGATACAGTAGATTCGAATTTTTTATACGTGGGGAAAGGAAGGTTGCCATAATTGCCGAGCATTGATACGGGACGCTTAGATGCTAAATAAATAAATCACGAATAGAGTAGGTACGTATTTTACTCGGATAAAAAACATCAATAATCTTAGCAATCAATCACCATCAGCAATCTTATAAAATGAACCCGTAGAATAATAAAAAAAAGTTGCGAGGCTAATCCCTTTTAGCCCAGTCACACTTTAAAGCTGATTTTGCTTTCTTAATTATATAATTTTCTTCTTTCACATAATTAGAAAATTGGGCACGAGTCATTTTAAAATTGTAATGACACAGGGTTTAGGAAGAAAATGGAACACATAATAATATGGGAATGAGTAGTGAAATACGGTGACAGACCCTTATATACGGGACACATGGCTACCCTAGGGAGAGGGAAAATGACATATTTTGTGAAGTATACAAGAAAGTTTAGGGGAGACCACTCCCGGGTGGGTTATTACTTAATTACAAATATTACACTATAAATCATATAATTTTAAAATATACTTTTTCTTTTGTTAAGTATTAGTTGCTCATTTACAGTAATCAAAGTTATTTTCTGTGGAATATTAAATCATATTAACTTGTTAAACATTTTTATATCGCATGTAATATAATGGGATTCAATCATCTGTGGGAATGTATTGCAAGTTGGTTTTAGTTTTATCATTTAGGTAAATTTTGAAAGTTGTTCATCATAATTTATTTTAGTCAAATTCTGTAAATGAACATTTTGTTTCAAATTTTTGCACATTTTTACGTCTTAATTATTACCCGATTACTGTTGGTTTTTTTTTTTTTATCAGCGAAATATTCGACTCCAGATGAAATTTTAGAGGCTCTGAATTTTGATTTAAGTTCGTTGTCAGATGAAGATAATTATCAGATGGATGATAATTTGAGGAAAGCAATGTTAATGATGATTAGGATGAACGAGATGAAACTCACGAAGAAATTTTTGTTTCAGAACACTGGGGAATACATAAGATTAATAACCTATAATTATGCTTATGCATAACTATATGCTAAATTATGCTCATTTTTCATGCAACATTTCTGCATTTATTGTATTGTGTGAATAAACTAGAAAACAACTCTTCCTTAAATTTAAAACATTCCGAGTTTGACATGTCTCATTCCTGAAGCCCCCCTAAATTTTAAGAAAAAATTTAAACACCACTTTTCTACGTCAAAGTTAAGTAACTTTTATAAAGTATAAAACTTTTATTTTTGTCTTGAGTCTGAGGAGGATATAATATTTCCATGTTGAAGAGACCTAATTTCAGACACTCATAAATCTGCCAAGTGTTTCTAAATAAGTACTGTCATAAGTTGTTACTTTTTCTTTTTCTGCCCCTTCCTCAATGGAGTATAATCATGTTTTTCTGACATCTAAACAGTTTTTTAAGATCCAAGTATTTGGTGTTGACCAGACGACTCAACAATTAACATGGGCACTGCCCAAACACATTATAACTGTCATTGCGAGTGGTACCTAGGATGAACCCCCCTCAACTAAAGGGGTATGACTTTTCATTGGAGATGGGCCTGAATGAGTCACGCCACCATTTATGTACCCATGTAGAGAGTGAGTCAACAGTATACTTTTACAGTATCCTGTTACCTCATCCCTCTCAATTTTCTTTTTATAATAAAAGAATTCCAAGAATCTACCAAGATATGGTGTTATGAAAGTAATGGATCAGAACTCTAATGTTTAAGCTATTTACATTTATCAGTTCTAAGTTAATTTGTCACTTTTTTGTTATGGAATTATTATATGATGATAATTTTAGAAAACAAATTATTTCATTTTCAAAATCTACTACTTACCTGATATTTTTCAATTACTTTGCCAGGTATTTTAAGTGGAGTCCAAACAACATGAACTTTACTTTCTGTTATATTAGAGACAACTAAATCTGGTCCAGAAATACATAAACTCCCTGGAATTAAGATATAATATTTAATTTAGAAACAGCAATTTCTTTGGCATATATTTATTTAAAAATAAATTAAATACTTACTTTCAATGCATATGACTAAAACTGTAGACAAAACACTTAAAATTTTGAAGTACTTCATTCTGCATGAACAATAAATAATTCTTTCCTTAGAGATACAAAAAACCTAATAAAATCAAACACATAAATAAATATAAAAAAATAAAAACACAAAATAAATCAAATATACACATTAAGTATTTTAAATATGAAAAAAAAAAAAACTGTTTAAACACTCATAAGTTATAAAGTCATAAGCAACAATTTTCCAACATTTAAATTAATTTTTTTTTTCGCAATTGGAATAGTTAATACCTTACACTCCTCTTTTAATTCAACAGTAACTGAAGAAAATCTATGCTAAATGAATTACACATTTAAAAATGTAGATAATTTATTGATTACCCAACCTCTGTTTTTCAGTTAGTATATTTAATTAATTTTGATATATTTCTAGCCTCTTGTGTATACATATAACAAATTAAATACTTCAATCACATAAAAAAAATATTTGAGTATTCTTCAGGAAAATTTAATACTCTGTTCTGATTAAAAACAAATACACAGTGGCAAATCCAGGATTGGGGTTTGGGAGGGGCTGAGGTATAAAAAATTTTGTATCGTCGTGACGAATGTCAAACCTTATGTAAACCAAAATACTTTTAACTTTACAGACTTTACTCACCTGACAATAAGAATCATAAAGAACACTACAATACTTTCGATAATTTAATAAAAAACACAATGAAATAACTAGCCAAAACATGTTTTTGACCACGTCAATGCTACAAATATGAGTGGAATGACTACAGAAGTGGGAAAAGTTTTGAGCCTGTCAAAAGACAGGAAGAAATGCTGTCATTTTTTTAAAAGGGAGATTAAGAAAAAACAACTGTAGTGATTTTAAATAAAATAAAGAATTCTGGTCTAGCTCTGGGGGGGCTGTAGCCCAATAGCCCCCCCCCCCCCGGGGGCGGCGCTGCAAATACATATATGTTCCAAAGATACTTTCCATGATTATAATTAAATCACAATTTCCTGATTAAATAATTTGATCAATTAACAAATTAAATAAATATTGGCAGAATTTAAAGTTAAATTTTAGATTAATAAAAAGTAATTTCGAGAAATTCAGATTGTTATAAATCTGCTTGCTTTAAGTCGGCTAGGAAATTATTTTAAAAGAACTAATCTTCATTAGAACCATAGAAATGCAACTATAGTTCAAACACATATTTTGTTTTATATTGATGAAATAATCATTTTTAATTTTTTTATATATTGAACTTTTAACGCCCATTGAGGAATTCAAAAATAATCTAATTTTTTGATAAAAAAAGAATTTAAATATTTACATTTACATCTTTTAAAAAAACTAAAAAAGAGTTTTTTAAACTAATTCGGCTGAATAAAGGTTAAAGTTAAGCTAATACAAATTCAAAAATGAGGACACTAATTCTTATACACAATAACAATCACATGTCAAAAATTTGCATTTGAAATCTAGTACCTAAATGCATAATTCTTAAAAATCCAAATGGTTGTAATGAAATTATATGTGTAAACAGTACTAAAATATAAATTAATTGTTATGTCATAATAATATATAATCTATCGTGGATGTTGTGAACACCGTTAATATTCTTTCTTCCCTGGCCCTACCTAAACATTTGCAATCTAAACAAATAAACCAGTTTAGTTGCCAAACTGCTAATACTTACACTAAATAGTTGAGGCTTATCAAGTAGAAAGTTTTTCAAAGTCCTCATTATGTCGCACTAGAGCAATTTAATGCCGTAATCCTGTCCACCGAAATTTATTTGTGAATATGAATTGCACGAATTTACATTTGCTTTCACCTGCGCTAA